>JAIPRK010002004.1:0-32972 GCA_025469195.1 Chaitophorus viminalis
ATCAGTCGTATCCGCAGAGGCCAATAGATGGTATATTCAGGTACGGGGGGGGAATGTTGTTAGAGTCTGCTCGGCGTGCTGTTATATGTATCATAATTCTGGGTGTCCGTATCAGAAATATTCGATTGTTCTATTGCAATCACGTACGTTGCATGCGGGAACTAATTGATCCGGGAACAGCGCGCTACCTAGCCTAACGAACATCGATAATACAAGCCGGTTTCCACGCCGCGAGGGCGACGGCGGTATAGATGTTATTAACAGAATTATGTGAGGATGTTGTCTCGTTACACGGATTTATCGGTACGGATAAGGTGGAAATGTCATCGCATTCATCAACACACAGCTGCAGTGCAGTGCTTATATAAGTATATATATATATATATTAAGTAAAACGCAATCACTGCGATATTTAGACGAGCACGCGTTCACATCACTGGAAAGATATTAAACAGTGTATTTGTATTAAATGTTAAATGTATACTCTGGAAACGCATTCGGTAGTAAAAAGAAACATTGTCGTAATGTTCATTTCAACAGCCCCTCCAAATCGGAATTTAAAATTTTTTTGGTTTACTATTTTTGAATCGTATACTCTCCCATTTTTTTTTTTTATTATTAATTATTTTGCAGTGAACCACGACGTATTTTGTATGTTTTCTAAGAAGGAATTTTTTGTTTTTTTGGTTTTTGCGCTTAGATTCAACGATTTTTTTTTTTTAATAAATTTGCTCACGGCATTACTACAGAAACATTCATTGCAAGTTAGATTATTGTATTTGTATAGGTACATTAGTCGTGCATTTATATGTGTGTTTTCCTCGTACTGCTCTACTGCAGCCGGATGAAGGATGAAATCATCACAATCAGGAAAACGA
Source organism: Chaitophorus viminalis (assembly GCA_025469195.1). NCBI lineage: Eukaryota > Metazoa > Arthropoda > Insecta > Hemiptera > Aphididae > Chaitophorus > Chaitophorus viminalis. The sequence goes on from JAIPRK010002004.1 coordinate 879, forward strand.
TATATTTTCCAACTGTTTAACAAACCTTAAGCTCGGGAGTATCTAAGTTAAGTATAATAAGATAATTCATCACTGATAAAGTTTATAATAAAACATAATGAAGATTATATAATAATATATATAGAGCAGCAAATAGACATACCTACTATAGTCAGGCTTAGCATTAATATTAGAGCTATATTATGCGCGAAAAGATTTTTTGGGGCCTATTTAGTAAGTGTTTAGATAATTAGGGTTAAATTAGGTTTAACTTTGGGCATCAAAAATAGTCCGATTTTTTGCCTAACAATAAATTTGTGTCGTTAGATGAACACACTTAGTACAAACTGAAAATAAATAGGGTGGCAAATGCCTTTGCAGTATACCTTTTTATTTTATTTAATAATTAATATAAAAATTAAATTATTTAACAGCTTATTTACTATTTATATCAAAAGTTATCAGAACAAATAGACTAAAATAAAGCATGATACTATTATTACAGTTTTATTTAAATTTTAAATGCTCAATGTATAAATTAAAGTTTTAATAGACGTTTAATAGTTCGATTAAAACGTATACGCTTTTGATGAATATAACGGGTCTACGAATAAATCGTTTGTGACTTCATAAATGGCAAATAATTTATATTTCCTGACAGGTTGCAAGGCCTTTTAGTGGCCGGGGCTCTGTGCTATGGCCTACGGCAATACGGCAAAACTCACAACGACTGCAAGCCGGCCCTGACTATAGTCTTAAATTATAATATAATATAATATAAAATATATCTATAAAACGAATAATAATAATAATTTGTTTGTTCTTGAACTGAAGTTTAACATCGTTTTACATAGTAAAATGCATTAAAGTTTGCAATGCAAGTTTTATTACATAAAATATTACGTGAATTCTTAATCGTTTATATCGGCTCAATATACGTCAAGCCTATATACGTTCAGTTTGATTACGGATATTTATAAACATGTTAAATGTTAAGGTTTTAGTAAAACATAATTACTAGATGCCTATGCATTAAAAGCTTGTAAATAATTTTATTTTCGATGTATAAGATTATTTTATTGATGTTTTATTTTTTAATGCGTGTTAAAATTGCATTGTAGATCACGCGTGTTCGCTATCGCCTTGGGTATAAAAAACTACTCGTATGCATTTTAACAGATTTATTGAGATAAGATTTTATGCGAGTTTTTCAACGGTGATTTCGCTGTACATAGAATTATATTATCCAGTGAATATTATCATGGCCCAGACTCCTAAAATGAGATGATGGTAATTTTGATATAATTTTTGGAGTGTGAAATTCCATTATCATGCGCGTATGTGTGACACGTGACCACGCACGTGTATAAAAAGCTATTATTATGACGTTGATGGATCTTGTATCGAGTTGTTGGTCACCCCTTTATTGCATCCATATCTGCAGTCGTTTCAATACGACTATTATGAAACCAAAAAAGTTATTTGTGTGCGATGATTTTAATTTTTGTTATTGTCCAAAGTGACCAACCCCCTATAGTCTTTACTTCGGCCAAACATCAAAACTGTATAAATTGCATAATGAATGATTACCGAGATTATCACTGCACTGACCACCAACTAGAAATATGCCAATCATGACGCGGTCGCTATGTAAACGAAAATATTGTATCATAAGGGAGAAAGTTGTGAAATTGAAATTTTACAATACTGGTCGAAAAGGGAGGAAAAATTGTTTAAACAGTTGGGTTCACATGAAAAAAAAATATATGCCAGTCGATTGCTCGATAAAAATATTTAAAAAAATGTACATTTTTTTCCTTTTATATATGTTAACTAAAAAACAGGTAACTATAGAATAAAAATATATGTTATAATATTTATGTGTACGACACTTTTAACATTTATCGACAAATAAGCGCAATTATAGTGAATAAATATAACGACATGGAGTGATGGACGATTTAAATTATTGTGTTTTTTTTTTTTAAAAATTTATTCAGCATTTTGTATAATTGCAACACGCAGCTCTTTGAAACCGTACACAATGTGTATCGATTTGTTATAAATTGTGACCTCTTCAGAAATATATTAGGTTCACCCGGCTATATACCAGATACCTATATAATATAAGTACCTACTTATTGCTGCAGTATTGTTGGCCGTTTTCGCAAGCGGTACTCTTTTTGTTCGGAATTCTATGTGAATTTCGGTGGGTACGGTTGTACAGTGGCATTTTAGGTGTAACTCAAAATCAATTTTGATTTTACTACCTCCTATACCTGTAATAATACTATATTATTATTGTATCGTACACGGACGACTATCCAGTGGACTGCAGGCGGCACAGTACACGCTCTTCTTCTCTTGCATATAGTAATTAAACGTGTACCCAATACATATTCCCTATTCGCGGAAATCGCGGAATGCAATAATCCTTTATGTGCGTATTCAGCAGCGATAACCCCCGTGTTGGATTTAATAATATTATTTTGTATCGTCCAACGGTTTCGCGAACACAAACAGCATATTATATTAACCAGTATCTGGTTTAATTTATTTACTCAACCGCAGTGCATAACGGCAGCAGCCCAGCGATACGTATAGGTAGTTATTATTTATTAGCGTTGGTTCATGCAAGAAAAGTGTGAGCGTGGTTGTATAATATATGCATTATTATGCATTCGATAAGGACGCTGCTAAAAATTCAATAAAATAAAAACTATCCCCGTACCGGAAACGTCGGTGCGGCAGAAAAATCCGTTAGCCCCTGGCGATTACATCGCGTGAAAGTTTTACGTAAATATCGTATAAATAAAATATAAATGAGTAAGCTGTATGTGCGTGTGTGCGTGCGTGCTTGCGTGTGTACATGCGCTCACGCGCGTATAATATATATGTGTGTAATACTGTGATTAGTTATTAACCAAACTGACGTCTAACACCGCTACTGTACATGAAAATCATGGTGAGGATAAGTAAGACGTAATGTTAAAACAATAACACGCAAAATATCAATACGAATGTTAAAAAAAAATAAAATAATCAATAATATTATGTATGTTATATTATTCGATATGAATAATATTGATATAGATATTATATTAAAAAATTATAATTTTGGATTTTGATTTTGGCCTTAAAGTGACATCTTTTTAGTATTGCATTTCTATTTTAAAATATTTCAATTTTTAAGTTCATTTCAGGCGAATATTGTACAGAGTAACCATACATTTATGTGTACTTTCTACAAATATTTTGATATTAGGTTCTGTCCATAACATTACAATCTATCGTTTTTACACTGTGATAAAAAATTGTATTATATTATACTTTTTCTATGAACTCTGAATATTTAAAAAAATATGTTTGAATTACACCTATAAGGGACTTTTTACGTTACAAGTTAATATTAATTTATTCATATTGTACTATATTATCTGATATTAACAAATTGTGTATTAATTACTATAATTACTTGAGTGAATAGGGCTTATAAATGGTGTACTAAAATAATGAGCCACATGAATTAATATTATGTTGATAATGTTTGGTTTGCTCTTTATGTTTTTAATTGATCAAGGATAAGCTTTATTTTCAAAAGTATTAAGTTATAATGAATTGCACCATTGCGTTTTATGAGTTAATAGACTAATTAATATTTGTCTCCCATTAAACATTTAATTATATTATTTTTTCAAATCTTATAATTTACAAATAAAACAAAAATATAATATTCGTAGCATAATTTTGAGAAAATAACTTTGTGTACCTAGTTAAGACACTTAAAATAGGTAAGTTATAAACATTTATTAAATTGTTATTAAAAAATGGTTATTGTTTATAAAAAATGTAATATCAGATGCTGTGCGGTTCTCGGGAGCTTAGAATATTAAAATGTTTACCTTGTAGATACATTTATGATGATTATTGAATGCTTATCTTTGTTCACCATTATACAGATTAGTGTCTCAAATTATTTTCTACTGGAAAGCAAAATATATAAGTCTATATAGATAGACCCTGAAACCTGAAGTTGACATAACAAATATCCATAAAACATATTGCGACTGGAACAGGTATACTATACTTCGTTTGCTGTACACAGTTTACTCGAAAAATTTACGAAGTAAGCTATAAATTATAATAATTTTCAATCGTACACAAGTTAGAAGATAAAAACTACGTATGAAAGGAATTGAATAGTTCACGATTGGTTATAGTTTAATAGAGTTATGAATATGAAAAACAATTAATATCAATATATTTTGTTTCGTTTTAATTTTAATTTTACCCGAGAGCTTTTTCTAATTATTCGAAAGTATTATTATTATTTTTTTAGTAATTTTGAGCAATGCAAATTGGTTTTACTGCTCTCAGGTGCATCCATTATACGGGTAAAAGTATGAATATCAGACCCTTCGATAAACCTCCCTCTTTTTAGGTTATCACGATGTTTCAAAGTTTCACCAAGCGCCGCTGCAGCTTAAACGTTGAAGTACTTGAAATAATATTTCAATGCTGATTTTCAATAAACGATTGGAAAGAAATCTGGTAATAATCTTAAATTAACACGAGCCAAATACAAATTATTTATTGTTGTATGATTTATTTTGATTGAGAATGAAAACGGTTATGGTCATCCAACCGTATAAGTATTATACATGTATAGCACATGTAGTGCTACTCAGGTAGATATTATAATAATACACACTTTTCGGTAAATGTTATGTTCTTTTGATTTTAATAGTGTTTATATAATACATAAATACGTGATTAATAAGATATTTTGATACTTATTTAATGACCAGGGTGCATTTCCAACAGTTTTGAAATTGTAACTATTTTTAAGGTCCTTTAGGATTACAGACACGTTGCAAGTATCGCCGAGTAAAAAAATTATAGTTTGAAAAAATAGTTGTTAGTGCCAAAATAGAATAGTTATTCGTATACAATGATACCCATCATTGCATTCAAATTTAACAAATCCATTGTAATATTCAATCTCATGAACGAGTTCCACTCCACCCCCTACAGTAGAGTGAGGCCCATCCGGTTCTTTTGTTATTTTGATTTTAATTAACATAAATCAAAATTACAAACATTTTTTTGAGCGTGTTAATAGTAGTAGTAGTAATAATAACGTAGTAGGCATACACATTTACAGATAGTATTTTCAATACAACTAACAAATGTACTGCACTTTTTCATACAATCTTTAGTATTATATTATGAAAAGCCTTCCATGTAAATATGGAAGGCTAATATAATAATGTACTTATAGAATCACCTATACATGTAAAGCTTTTATAAAAATCGTTAGTATTATTATTTTTTTCTGTTTATAGAATACAGCATTAGTTTGAAAATATTCTTAAATTAGTAAACAAATCACAATCAAAATATTTGTACACTAGATTATCGATTTAAAGGGATTTCCAACAATTTTCAAAGAAAATAATTCATATACATAGAAATTGAAACTGAAGAATCTAATCGATTCGTGTACGGATTATCGTCGATAGTGGTTTACTGTTTGCATTAAATTAAACACTTTTTAAATAAGGTATAAACAATAAGTAAACATTCATGGGAAAAAATTGTCGAGCGTTATCTAGACAGCTGTCACATCGAGTTATTGAAATACACGATGATTATACGAACTACGAATAATCTTACATTGTGTTCCGCATTTTACTCGTTTTGCTGTGGTTTTTTACTCAACCGATAGCGAAAATTTACCGACGCGAATTACGCACATCGCGCTTATGTGAGGTTTTTAGAAACCAACGAAACGTTCTTGCTTAATAAATTAATTTAGCCAACTGTTCTGGTATACAAAAGTTTTTACCTCATAAGACGTTCTCTCAGGGGCGGCTCTTGACAAGTTCGAAGGGGAGTAAGGAGTCACAATATATTCACATATACGTCCTAAGCTAAAGTTGTTATTTTTAAACGATATCGAGGGAACATAAAGTTTGTTGTACAACCAATGGTCTAATTTTTACGCGAACTAAAAAAAATAAAAGATAAATTCACAAAAAACAAAACTTTTACATTCATTACACGATAACGTCGACAAATGATAACAATTTATTTATCTAAATGTAAAATATCAATACTTTAACTTGGCCCCTTCAAGAATAAATGATGCAAAATATACTCAACTGGCACATACCTATACGTAACGTGTGACCATGTATTCAATATACCACGCAACACCAACACGACACGTTCTACAGTTTGAACCTCCATACACATAAGTTATTTACTCGGTAAAAAAAAAAAAAACGCCAAGGGACAATCCGTCCCTCTCTCCTTTCCATTAACCTACCAGGTTGTTGTGTGTAATATATGCACACGGACTCACGTATAAGACAGCATCGTTTATCTATACATACGTATTATGAGCTGCCATCAGGTTTGAGAAATGAACTTATATTCAATTTTGCCAATATTACCTTCATATTATATTATACCATTTATATAACATCAACTATACGAATATGACGATAGTACAATCGTCATTTAATTTTCGGTTGTCGATGATTATATGTCTTATAATGATAATAGTTGACGAAACTGTTTAATACTCGAACGAATATATAGGAAAAATAGTTTTTGTTGTGATGTATAATTTATTTTAGATGTGGAAATATATATTCTCTCTTTTTTTCATTTATTTCCCATCCCTTTGTTCTATCACCGCATAATTATTTTTTCAGTATAATAGAACTAAATATTATCTATAGGCGACTGGTATTAATAATAATAATATATTGATTATTCGTTACCATACCGTTGCAGTTTTTCATTTTACGTGGCAAAAATTTTAACGTCACGTAAATCGAAAGCCGAAAACGACAAATCGTGATAAAGATATGCGAACAACTTTTGCTAAACGCAGTAAACAATAGATAGTGTAGGTACGACTGTTTATAGTTTATAATTCCTATTATTATGTATAATATTCTGAAACAGTGAAACATTTTGAATTAATGCGCGTTCCAAACAATTGCGGGACAAACTATTAAGCAGTGGCGGGTGGGGATGGCCCGTTGGAGTATGCAGTGCATTCGTGGACCTCTAATTTTTAATACGTATGTATAGCTACTATGCAGAATGATCTATGACAAAATTAGATTTATTACCGGTAAAACGCAACTAAATTAATGTACTTATATGGCACATGAAGTAAAATTTATTATGTTTCTTTAGTAATATAATTATGTGCATAATTATGCTTCACCTATATAATAATATTATGTTCTATCATTTTGTGTCCAGCAAGGATTATCAATAATTTACAATTTAAAATTAATAATAATGTAATATACATAATATTATTTTTTGAAGTGATCTGAAAAAAAGGAGAAAAAAATCATCATACTGTAGTTGTAATCAAATTGGAGTAGTTTTTTTAAATTAACAAATTTTTGTCGTTGCCGAGCCGGTAACTTTCTTTTACATAATATGTAGTGATGATTTTTGAACATTAAGATGTGACGTAAAATATTTTATAGGTATATTAAACATAACAATATTGCATCCTCACAATTATTATAGAGGATCTTGAGAATTGATTATTTTGTTTTAGAATAAAAATACTTTTTGTCATTCTTATATGTATATACATTTGTAAATTATCGCGGAATGAAATCCTTTGACATTTCATCAATCTAAAGTGAAAACAATTAAGCACGATTCTGACCCCGTGGGTTAGGCTAACCGAGCGTTTCGGTGGTCGATCCGACGACACTTGCCCCTCGTGCTCAATTGGAAATTTTCATACAACATAGGAGGAACATAGGAGTATTATAATAATATGTGTTTGATTTATTACAATACAATGCAATACAATATTATGGTTTCGTCTTTGAGCGTGCAATTATAAAATATACTACTTGCAGCTGTTGTATATCGAGTCCAAGCAATGGCGTGCGAACGTCGCATCATATAAGAATAAAAATGGGTCAGCGCGAGGAGCAATAGGAAAATCGGTGAAGGCGATGATAGCGGCAGTGGTTGAGAACGTACACAGAGCGAACGAAACAATGGGGGGGGGTGTATAATACGCGCGTGCATATGCGGCATTCCCCGTATTGTAATCATCCCTTCGGACGACATTGAAGCGAGAGTAATATTTCATCAGGTCTCAGGTGGCTTTGTCCCCGGCAACCGCTAATGCAATTAGCAAAACATCGCCCCTAATGCCACGCGGAGCGGTAGGTGTACTCACACACACACACACACACACACACACACACACACGTACACACACGTACACACACACACACACACACTCACACGTACACACGTACACTTCAGTTTATATATATATATGTGTGTGTATATTTATATAATATGTATACAACAAACACCGCAGACGGTTTTCCTCTAACGCACAGCAGCAGTGTCCCTTCCGCGAACCCAACTTTTTAACGAGACTTTCAGACCGCCGAATTATGATCGTTTTGCTTTAATAATATGACAATTATTATGTCGGGGAGCCTCGCGCGGTATTATATAATGCGTTCGGCCTGTTACAAGAGTTTACGGCTCAAGTTTCGTCCGCTGGGAAACATTTTACGGCCGTGTACAGCATACACTCATATTATAATATACCTACCTTGGTTATTTGTCGAACGGGACTCGCCAACTGCACTTAAATTCCATACACACGTACATATATATTTATACAAATAATATGTACAAGCGTAAATATACATTTATCGTTGCCTCCGACTGGTGCAGTGAGTTTAGGCGGCATGCAAATGATTCATTACGTCCGTGTTGATATTGTTATTATAATATTATGTACTGGGGGTTTTTTTTTTTCCAAATTGTTTTTACACGGTTTTTCTCTTTGGACGTGCATGCGCTATTATGCTAGACCACATATACCTACCTATATTATATACATATTATACGTTCCGTTAAAGTTATTAATATTGACCAAGTTAAAAGTGGCATGTTGTATCGTTTTTTTTTTTTTGTTTTTTTTTTATTTATTATTAAACGAGTATAATATATAATTTATTATTATAATGTACACAGTGGTCGCGACTCTTGATTCCTATCTACATGAACCATGAACTTATTATATTGCCATATGAAAAAAAATAAAAATTTAATATCATAATTTTTTGATACTAGTATATAAACGAATTTATATAATAATAATGATATAATAATTTACATAAAGCTGACACAGTACCTATAAGCTTTTAAATTGGTTATAGATAAAACAAAAATTCTGCGGATTTTCGATAATTTTAAATATATTAAGTACTGTACTTGGTAATAAATTAAGCACTATGCACTTTTAATTAGTCTTCAGTAAAGGCTAATCTGGCTTCTAAAGCGTTTGGCTTCAATAACTATAAATAAATCTATAATAAATTAATAAATAACGAGAATATTATGTTATAAATGTATAGTAAACATAATCATCAATCATTGAATTTTGTTATTGGAATTGTTGGATTAACTATATAACTTTATTAAATATTATAAAGTTTATAGCTATTTCTAATACAGCAAGCTATTAATATTAATATATTATATTTATAGTTTATTACGCTATTTTATAAACATCATTAAGTGTTTTGTTTTTCCACGTGAAAGATATAAATAATTAGAACGCGGAGTAATAATTATGAATAATCATACATATTTATTATGTATTTTCACTCCTTGAATATTACACTATGTATTTATATATTTTTTTTTTAATGGTTATTATGGTTTATTTAATATTTTTCTCCTTATAGCCATTGGAGGTTTTTAGTAGGAAAACTTAACACATTATCTTATTGGTAGATACTCTATTATAGTTAATAGAAAGTGAGACTAGGTATAAATTATGAAGAGCAAAATACTAGTAGCAGTAATTCGTACGTGCGTTCGAAGATTTTTTTACGTGTTTTGATTCGTAACGGATTTCAAGCTTCTGAGTTATTGATTCTACATATATACATTTTTTTCTCAAGAAAACACTTTTTGGGAAAATAAAAAATAGGTATCATGTAGCCCTACCAATCTATCAGAAATCACAAATTGCACCTTTGGGACTTTATTCCTCGAATTTCCCAATAGTTTTCGGGAACCTCTCAAAAAAATCAGCAAGAAAAAAAGGGGATGAAATGGAAGCAATAGTTCCACTTTTTTTCAAGATATTGACCACTTTCGAGTAAATCCAGTAACTAGTTTCAATCACGAATATGTTTCAAATGAGATGATGCGTTATTAATTAAAATCGAAAAACAATGGTATTATACACTTACATTTGTTGATAGAAGTGTTACATACAATTATAGATGTTCGAGGGTCTAACATAATAATATTTTCTACCATCCACTTTTTCCGTTTAACATAATAATTTTAAGTAAACAATAAGCCTTTATATTAAAATGTGTACCTATTGTTATATAATAAAAATATAATAAAAAGGTACTCCTTGATTGTATAATATATTATGTTATTTTTATAATGGACGGTACACGTTTTTGATGTTTCATATTAAATTTGGCATGATATAATTTTTTTTTCTTTTGGTTGTTTGAGTACTAATTGTGAAAATATGACACATACACACACACACACACACACACACACACACACACACACACACACACAAACACAAACACGATTTCGGAGTTCTCGTATTGTCGTAATTCTAAGTGTTCTGACGTTCTGTATATTTAGTGGAGTAATGGAACAAACATGTTTTTGAGGTCTCACGCGACGCGTGGCGTGCAGAGGTACGTAACTGCGTTGCGAATTTGTCACGCGGTATTCCAGAACTCAATATTGTCCAATACTCCAATGTAGTATATGGCTTTAACGTATTTGTCCGCCACGCCATGTGCAGTTCCATATTACTAAAGAAGCGTGTTCGTTGACTCACGAGATATCACCCGGATTTGCATTATTACACTCACCCCGTGCCATCTTGATCGCTTATCATTTATAATCTGCGCCTTTAAATATGGTATGCAATATCATAGGTATACACACACACATGCGGTTGTCAACGTTTTGAATTTTTAGCGTCATATAAACACACAATGTGTGCATGAGTGTCCGCCTAAAGGTGCGTGTATAAACGTATTCATGCTCACCGTTTCTTAATAACACCGCTTGAAATTAATATTTGAATACTTCGCGGCACTTCTAGTTTAAACTTTGATCTACAATTCAAATTTTTATTGCGACTGATTGTTTTGATGTTTTGACACTTTTCAAGCTATTCCGACGGAGTCAACGTCAACATTTTATATTTATAAGATTATGAGATTTTAAATTTTTATTTTCATCAATTATTGTAAGTATAATCACGGTTTCGTTGTCTATGGCGTCAAGGAGTTACGGGTATAATTTTTAGTCCCTTAAAACCATTGTTGAATATATCAAATCTCGTTAAAAATCCTGTTATTATTTTCAGAACTTTATGTACCATTTATATATGCGAAGGAAATAAAAGATTTTTTTCCCATTAATACTGTTAATACTTAAAGTAAACGTTACATATTATTATTAAATTCTTTAATCTACCAGATCATTGGGCATACCCAACTCTTAAGATAATAGTTTTTTAGCGTATTTCAGACACTTATGACTTTTTTGGGGAGGCATGGTTTTATCACTGGAATTCCGGATGGTCATAAATCGGTGAGCTAGAGACGCCGGACGCACGCACCTTGACAGTAGGGCCGATGGGCAACTAACTGTGACTATCTATATTGCACCACACATCACATGGTGGCTTTTAACAAGGCCAATTTAGTTTTGATTGTTTGTCGTTCAAACGTTCAATTATTTGAATAACATAGAAAACGCATTTATAGTCGTCTTATGCAATACATATTATAACAGATTGATTTAACAATATATTATATTTATTTCGTATACTGCATATCACAATATAGCTGTCCATTAATAATGACATTTGAAGTATCCATAATATACGCATTAAACGTAGCCGATGTCGATCAATAATAATAACAGATATACGAAAGTGCACGTGTATTTTAACGTATCGCTGACTTTCGAAAATTTCATATTGTCATAACCTTTACGTTGGTATGGTGAAAAACGGCACAAAAATGCATATTTCTATGTGGAAGTTATGCCGTATCACTGCTGCACCGAGCCAAGTCGTTAGTATTTACTATTTTTCTTCAATGTCTATTTTCTGAAAATATTAATGGTTCTTCTAAGTCCATTAAAGGTGCAAAGAAAGGATATTTCCACAATACACGCGTGGTATTCATGTGATTATAAAGACGGGCATAGATGAGAAACCATAGTATATATAATAAGCAAGTCGTTGACTAAAAAAAAAAAATACTGGTATGATATGATTTTCTTTTGATGTGGTTGTTTGCTATCAGTCTTTTCTGCGGTTTGATTATCCGCCGAGCTTATCGTAATAACGGACATATTTTAATGACGATACAAGTCAAAGGGATTTAAGGTATCTAAGTTTTTATGAAAACATAAGAACTTTTCGCTTTTTACGTCGAATATAATGTACTATATAAGTATGGTCGTTGTTTGAAAACTCGAAATTCAAATGTTAACTGAACGGATTACGCATCATGTCAGACGTAGAACGATAACTACTGTATTTTCTCGTGTATTTCTCTGTGCGAGTGATCCGGAGGAAACACAAAATTGTTTAATTTTATAAATTTATTAATGAATGAATTCAAAGATTATACGCATCAAAGCTTAACGAACGAAACAACTAAGTGCATTTAATAAAGTTTTACCTGGAAACTGCAGCTAAGTAAGCCTTCTATACTGCAGTCTGTATAGGTAAACGCCAAATCAATTTTTATAATTAGAATATAAAAGTATACTTAAAAATATGTATTACTCTAGCAGAGTCCTGTTCTGAATTGATATGCATTAATCATTGTTATTACACCAATAATCAAACTATAATGACTTCAAGTAGGTAGGTGCTATTATTGATTGTTTACAAATATTTTTGTCTTACAAGCGAATTAAAATGAATTTCCATTTTTAATTTCCTTATTTCAGAGATCATGAGTCAGTTGTTGTTTTCTACGATTTAAAAATAAGTAAATATTTATTAGATTAATAAAAGTTCTTCCAAAGTTATAAAATAAGACATATTTATCGAGTACAATGTTCATAAAAAAAAATTCTCTCTACCTACAAAGAAAATTTCTCAGTTTTTATAAAAAAAAATTACAAATAACTTGCGAAGTATACAGTGAAATTAACATTATTTTGGTTTATTTGGCATAAATTTCTAAGTATTACTTCTAAATACTTTACGTCAACGAGTGACCTACATCAAAGACTTCGGAATTAATTTTGCTCTTTCCTTAAATGTTGACTAACACATCAATGCTACAGTCGACGAAGCTCCGAAAGTACTGTGTAGTGGGTTTCATCAAACGAAATACCGAAACTTTTATCACGGATAACCGCCACCGTACCCTATATTTTGCATTCGTTCGCTTCATTTACTACGAATATATGGGATAGTTTAGAAACCATATTTTGCGAAGGGCCTATTATATGCGGTGTTATACCATGTCCAAAACAAATTTTTATTCCATGTTTCTCTTAAATATATAGAGCATCTTCCATTAAATTTAATATGGTAAATAGCCGCAAAATTCTCAACGTCAGTTCTAATTTTATTCAATCATCATAACTTGATGGTTCTATAATACGTCATGTACCTGATCACCTTTCCATGATTTCCTTTCAAGATCGATCCTATACAGTTCTAATGGCCACTAACTGTTCGTCTTGTCTGCCTAAACAACTGTTCATGAATACAATAATTCTAGTCATATTTCATATAATCATTTGTCTAGCAACCATCCAGGTTTAAACTTTTTTTTTTTATCTTTGTATCTATATCCTTTTCTGATTTTTGTATTTTAATTTCTATTCGTATTTCTAAATCGAACTTTTACATTTATTACTTATAAAGTCAATGTCTATTTTCATATTTTACAACTAGTCAAAATTGTATACAAGTCATAAATTACAAAATAAATAAACATGTAGATACAAATACAGTTCTGTATACCTATAAGGGTTCTATATAGATAAGTGTTTAACTTTGTTAGGTCTCAAGGATTAAGACTTTATACATTGTACTTGTACTCTTGATTTTATTACGGTTAAACTAAAGCTTATTACGGTCCAGTACAGTTTTATTCAAACAATAGTGTGGGTTTAAAACATAGACATTATAGTAAAAGCGGTCTACGATTTCAAATAATGTTTTGTCTTTGATTCGTCATATTTATTTTTTCTAATCAACTGTATTGATTGTTTTCTGTGTAAACAATAGACATTATTAAAGTTCATCTACTTCGATCGTTAAGCTAAAAACTAACAATATGAAGCTCGACATACCCAAAATTTACTACGGAATATATTTTATAAGTTATGTACCATGATTATTACCTATTAGTCTTTCTACAAAAAGAATTTAAATGATTTAGATATCTCAAGATATTTTACAAGTTAATAAAAATGTTTACTATACTAGTATCGCATGAATAAATAATTTTACATAAAATAATTTTTATAACAAATGCTGTAATGTACAAAATATATTATTATAAATACAATTCCTATTTGCGCAAAGGCAAAGCTATAGTTTTCCACGATCAAGAAAATATATTTTACAATCTTGATATATAAATATCATGTAGGATACCTTGTTGGTTATTTATTTGAGCAGTGTAACAAAATTGACTAGATTATAACATTTTATTTTCTGCTACTCAATCATTTTACAAACTTCAATCTCAATGCAATAATTTAATAAAAAACATATTGGTCAGCTCCAAAAGTTAACTTAAATTTTAATTCAATTTATTTGAATAAAAATTCCTAAGATATTGCAAGATTATAATTTTTAAAAAGATAAAATATGTTAAGAAACATAATATAAACAATATCCGAATCCGAGTAGAGTGTTTTATATTCGTACGTCAAATCGATTAACCTATTTATTTATAATAAAATAAAAATGTTTTTGTGGACACAATAAATAAGAGCAAAAAATTTACCAGAAATAAAGTATTTTTCATTGTAATCATATTATATAATTGAATTATAAAGCGCGGAACATAAAATGTGTTAGGTCAGTGTTGGTATATACTATATAGCATAATATACCAATATTGTTAATTAATAATTAGTTACTGAAAATGTACAAAACAATACAGTAAAATATGCATTGCCAATTATTAATTTTTTGATTAGTAATTTGTTAATTTAAAAATATTTCGTTGAAATAATTGTGAAATGTGTATATTATTGTCATTACACCCCTAGTACCTTACGTATATTTAATATTGTTTTGTGATACATAAACGCTATTAAATACACTGTAGTGTTTTAACAAATTAAACGTCTGTGGTTAACTGTACATAAAAAAAATATTCAGGACTAAATTATTAGATACACTATTACATATCTTGATTTTCATTATTCAACGCGAAATGTGTAATAATTTGAATAATAACAGAGGGGGGAAAAAAACCAGAATATAATTATTATGAAAAACCGCAAAATTTCACACAGGTACATAATAAATATTTAATATAACATAACGTTGATGATACGATATGAGATACGGCTGGACACTCGGTAATTAATTATTATTACGGTTTCGGTACGTCGTTTTGAATATTGTGTGCGGTTAAAATGGCCCAGCGTTCATTATTAATTTTCGAAATGTCCACATGTGTATATGAACGATTAAATATTCAGATGTGACAGAGGTAGTATATATACAAATGTATGTATGTATTGTATATGTGTATATGGGTAACAGCGAGAGAACAGAGAGAACGAGAGAGAGACCGGCAAGCAGGCAGACAGACAGACTGACAGATAGAAAAAAGGGCCATGGACGTGGTGGCTGAGAAAGGGAGGGTAAATGCGAAACTTGACAAATCTGAGCTTGGGTTTTCATAAATTATTTAACTTCTGCGGGTTGTACATGAAACGTATACAGGCACTCGTTAATTAAAATCGTTAAACCTTTTCGAATCTCTTTCGAGTTCACTTTGCCTGCTGGTCCCTCCAATATGTTTATAGAATTAGGAAAGACCATTTGTTTTTATTTTTTCTTAAACTTCTATCGAATAAAATACAGAAATACAGTACATGGTCAAGTTGCTTTGATCACAGATTAAAATAGACTTGGAATATTTTCACTACGACGGTTCGAAAGTTCAAATCAGTATGACAATATTTCTTAATATGTTATATTATATTATATTGCAAATAGTGTGTATTTATTTTATAAATATTACATTTTTATTCTCTACAGGCTGCAACTAAATATGGAATTAAACATACTATCCTAGGAATTCGTTGCATGTTAAATTATTGAAATTTCATCAACAAAAGTTATTTCATTACAACGAATATCATAATATAAATTCAAATTTAATTTAATTTATAGTTTATTAATAATCACAATGTAGTATTCAAATGTCAATCATTTTTACATTGAAATAGTATTGTGGTTAGTGCATGCAATTTTAAATTATTGTGTCATAATATTATGTTATCAACAAGTAGGAAGTTTGTGTAAAATGTAAATTTATAAAATTAAGTGAAATAAAATATTGTTTGTGCTTTAATCGATTATAATACATAATACGCATTCAATTACATAATATTATATACGATTCATATACAAGTGATATCACGTAATACGTTGCAGTTGTAGACTTGTTACTGTCATAAGTTCATTACAATTCTGATTATTATTATTTTTAACTATATTTTACATCTGCACATAGTTATTGTTACAATTTCTGATTTCACGGAAAACTTTTTGTGTTGTCTATTAATATACACAATACGTAGGTATCTAAATATTACAACTTTTACTGTAAGGGATAATGTTATTATTATTATTATTATTATTATTTTTTTATGAATTCCCGTGAGTTTTTTTCGTTTAGTTAAAAGTCACTAGCTATTTGTTGTGTTTACGCAGAGAAGCAATATGCACAGCTGAATGTGTATACATTTCAACCCTAGATGCATCCACGAACGCACCCCCTTTTCCCGAACAATGTGCAACATTAATATTTCACCAAGTCGCCCGAGTCCATCTTATGTTGCGCAGGGCTTGGTGTCCGTCCCGGAGGACCACCATTTGCACATATTTCACCATTAGTCGCGGTCCTCTGGGGAGACGGGAAATTTCAATTTATCGCTCAGGACTGGGAATAATAACCAGTGAAATACAATAGCCCGGGGCGATAATATTCGACCAAGTCTATCTTCAGAATGCTATCACAATATATTATATCACCACCAGATCCAATTTTATGCTTTACATGAGACTGGAAAAAAAAATACAGTGCGTAGGTCAGCACTAATTTAATATTGTTCGAATTGAGCGACTATATATTGCAGAGTACCTGTTATCTCTGACCGATATATGCATAATGGATGCATCGTCCCATATTTGAATGCAATAATGTTATTAGTAGGTGCCAATATCTTATGAATATTATGATGATTTAATTTTTTGGTATTCTCGATAATAGGCGAGAAACATAGTTTTAACAATCTTGGACAAACTCTAAAACAAAAAAAATTAAATGCGTATAGAATATAGTATTATTTTTTAACTGATCGTAATTTAAATAATATTATAAATATTAAAAATGCATAAAAAAACAGAACAATATGTTAAGATTATTATAACTTATAACATATTATTATTATGATTTTTTGTGTAACGGTACGTTTGAATTTGTGACTATAGAAATTCATGATAAAACGCTGAATTACACATTGAAACAACTCAATTAAATCTGTGGTGTAGTTTATTTTCAATGATCTGTTCTCTGACTGGTTGCCTCGTGGGATCAGTGGCTACAGAAGTAATCTGTTTTTAGAACCACATATTTCATTCTCAACGACGTAACCACTAGGGAATGACAAATATAAAATAGTGCATACATTGATGTAAGTGTATAATATATATTATATAATATGCCGAAAATACCTTCGATTTTAGAACGAGGAATATTATGATTTAATAGTTGTTCTTTATTTTGTCACTTATATGCTATCATATAACAATAAATAGATTATAATGTTTATCATAATTTATAGTATCTATAATGTATGAGTCATAGTTGATTTTACTTGATAGATCATATTTTATGTTACGGATAACTACGAAATATTTTATTGATTGTATTATCGATACGTTTGGATCAAATATTTATAAAACAATTATAACTTCATAATTAGTTGATTTTTATTTTTCAAATTGCCCCTTTAAATAATTTATTTTTATGGAATTCCATTTTGTAAATTATATTGTATTATAATAATTTGAATACCTATATTAAACCTGTCCATGAAATATATATATATAAATGTTTGTGTGTTAAAATTAATTTTTTTACTCTCTTTAAGCTGTCGGTTTTTACGATTTTTAGATTCTGGAAGGAGTAACGGATGAATGTATTGACTTTACAATGAGGTGTTTTTTATTTTTTTCGTGTCTGTTATCACGTTTTGGAGCAGTAAAAAATTCTTCGATTTCTTTATACAACATATTTTCTGAAAGGAAAGTGAATGTAGATGGTTTTTGGGTGTTTCAAAAATAAAACATTTTCAATACTTTTTAAAAGCGTGGGGAAAAACCATAAAAAAATTACGTAAAAACGTGAATTTTTACGCAAACTAAGTTTTAAAAAGGAATGGATGGGCCTCGCTTTGCT
The DNA here is from genome assembly GCA_025469195.1 of Chaitophorus viminalis. NCBI lineage: Eukaryota > Metazoa > Arthropoda > Insecta > Hemiptera > Aphididae > Chaitophorus > Chaitophorus viminalis. The sequence continues at coordinate 19,628 of JAIPRK010002004.1, forward strand.
GCACAGTGGAGTATACCTCGTTTATAGGATAGGTTATTATTACAATGGATTTGTTAAATTTGAATGCAATAATAGATATCATTGTATACGAATAACGATTCTGAACGGAGTTAATATGTTTGTCTAAAATGTGTACATAATAATATAGTATTTTATATTTAAATTGAATTTTTTTATATATTTTAGAAGATTAGCTTATGGACAACCTAGTGTTAAAATTTTGAACCCTAAATATAAACAGAAAAAATTTTATGAATTTTCAACTACGAAATAACTTGCAAATTAATCGCGATTTTAACATATTTTATACAAATTTGAACTTTATGGGCTTATAAAAAAAATTTGAGTGAAGTAATTTCCGATATTTTTTAGTTACAATAAGTTAAATTTATTATAAACCTTGTATTAAATTTTCAAGAGTTTTTGGCCACCCAATTAAATTTCATAGATGTTAAAAAAAATTTTTTTTACAAAAATCAAAAATTTAAATTGTCCATAAATGTGTCAAAATATGTCAAAATAATTTGAAAACATAATCACGTATAGAGAATGCCAATATAAAGATTTGGTGAAAATTTCAAGATGTTGGGGTTTTTCGTTTTTGAGTTAGAGTATTTTAAAAAAATGAATTTCGTAAAAACTTAATTTTGCGTAAAATTTCCTGTTTTTTTGTAATTTTTTTTATAGTTTTTTCGATTTTTTTAAAAAGTATTAAAAAAGTTGGATTATTGACTCCCCCAAGTACCATCTACATTCACTTTCTTTTCAAAAAAGTTGCTGTTTAAGCAAATTGAACCATTTTTACTGCCAAAAAAGTTTTCGTCAGACACAAAAAAAAAAAACAACACATCATTGTAAAATCAATAGATTCCATCAATCCGTTCAGAATCTTACACTAAAATGTACTTAGGCTTTTTGTGCTGAAAATGATTAATACATAAAAAAGTTGTACAATTATTCTTATTATTATTGACTTATTTATGCTAATTTGTTTTTTGTTTCTCCTTTAAGTATATTTTCTTTAATTTTTGCGTTAATAACTCGAATTAAACTCTAAATTTATTAATTTCTTCATCATGGATAAAATAAAAATACAGTTCAAATAGTTTTCTGTTTTTAAATTAATGAGAAATATATTTTGTAAGATGTAATACAATGAATTAAATTCTTTTGTTTTAATAAAGTTTAATTTATAAAATTATAATGGTGATGAAATATTAATCAATTCTATGATTTATTTTTAATTTTTAAATTTGTTCTGTTCTAGTATACAACAACGAAAAATAAAAACAAGGACCTTTGTACCCATTGAAAAATTATTGTGATGAATCTATATAACTAATCTAACATTTTTTAATTCAATTCGTTTAACAATTTGCTAAAGATATAATATGGTAATCTTTTGTACGCGCACACAAAATATAAAACTCCTCTTGTAAAATGAAATATAACATTTCAAAATAGTTTTATGATATAAAATGTATTCAATTTCAGTTTAGTTAAAATATTTAATGTGATAGTCAGCTGTTATTGTAACAGCTTGCCATGACTTCCTGGAAGTTGAAAATTGTAATGTTAACTCGTAATAAGATTTTTCATAACTAGTAGTTATTTAACATTCAAACTCTTTAATTAATTCATACTTACAAGTTTTTTTTTTGAAAAAATACAGAAAACCATTGTTTATTCTGGGAACTGAAATTCAATGTTTAAGTATAATGAAAGTTTTATTAAAATTTATTAGTTCAGGATATAAAATGCATTTTTGACAGTCTTGCTCACCAAACCTTCTCTAAAAGAGTAATAAATAAATAATTATTATCTTACTAGATAATATTTTTACTCTAAAAAATAACCATATTAATCATAGCATTTTTTAAGTATTGTATCCAAATAACATAAAATTAATAATTTTATCATTCAACTCTGCATTTTAGCCAACATTGAAATCGTTATTGAAAATATTTATTTCTACCTGTGTAATCGGAGTTTAATTTAACCATTAATATTTTGTTAAAATTTTGAAATATTAATATTGAAATCGTCTAGGCGATCTGATTAAATATTTTTTATAAATTGAAGATAACATCAACAGAGAAACATGGACGTGGATTTGAAATAAATCATGTCGTTCGATGTCATATATCTTTTGGAAGTTTCTTCACGGTGACTGATAAGTTATATTTGTCTAGCTTTAAATTTTTATTTTGGACAGTATGAATGACTCTCGAACTATATCTATATAAATCAATTGAAGATTGTATACACTTTTACAGTTATAAATGAATACCAAAAATAAAGCACATTTAGAATTAAAAGCTATTATCATCAAAACCCATCGCTTGTAAGATCGTTTTCCGATTGCTTTTAATTTAATATGTACTCACTTTGTCTTCACAACTCTATTTTATTCCCATATATTTGTTTTATTTCCTACAGAAGTACTTCATTGATCCTATATTCAACAATACGTGTAATGGTGTTTTGACGTTGAATTAATGTAAGTTTAAATTAGAAATTTTACGTTCATACATTTTTCAATGCTTAGAACAACTTTCAAAGGATTTGCCAAACATTATGCTGTCTTTAATGTATACAATATAAACTAATATTGGTCATAACCTCATTATATTATTTAATCAAACAAATACTAGTAAAGGTAAATGATGTTTTGAATGCAATTAATATCTATGCTTAAAATATGATGAAGGTATCTTTACTATATGTTTATCACATCCTAAAATAAAAGATTATAAATTTAATATGTAAAGCGAAATATTATTCTGAATTTAATAATTTATCCATCAAAAATAATAAATTAAAATAACAATGGACATTTCAATAATTTAAGCTTGTTTTCTAAATCAACAAAAACAAAAAAATCATTATATTCAGTGAATGTGTAGGGCATTAATGACAATTTTAAATTCACTTAAACAACAACGAAGGAGATAAAAATATCAATGAAATAATTATGATTTGTTTTCGGTATTTCTGTTTCTCTTTCCCTTTTTGTTTATTTTTTCTCAACGGTTTCAGTGTTTCATTTTTCATTGTATGTATTTTATATAATTGTCTACAGTGAAATAAATTTTTTCTTCTCTAATTTAGTGCATTATAAGGAGAAATGGAAACCAATTGATTTTAATGCTAAAATATAAACGAAACATACCTATGTTTAATTGTCTTACCTTTTATCGCAAAGATTTAAGCTTTTACAATTATATACCTATAATCTATACTTGGAATGACAATAATAGTTTTACCGAGCCAAAAATCGAACCCTCTGTTTTCAGACCCAAAGTGTTTTATTAATCAAATTGGCAATAAAACTCGGAAAGTTTCGTCAAAAAAACAAACTGTAAACTTTTGCCGCGTCTCGCTTGTATATTTGCATGCATGGTCGAAATAAGTGGTACATAAATCCGTTCGTATATAATATAACGGATAAAACGCAATCTTGGCGTACCAAATTAAACTCGGGGATTGCTTGTAGCCTGTAGGTAATAGATTCTTCACAGTGCTCCAGACGCTTCGCGCACTCGTGGTTTTCTCGTTTTTTGATAGTCAAATGCTTTAATTCACTACCCAAATCGTATTAATCCACTGACAATCACTGATGTCGGTGGAAACGGTTTTTACCAAACCGGGGACGTCTTTTATCTTTACAATTTCTCTCTCGTCGATCGTCATCATCTTCTTCCCATCACACCCGGTGTCCGTGCAATGGTGACAAAAATATTCGTTACAGCCAAAATGTCTTACGACTGAAAATGGAAATCAGCGCAAACAATTTGTAGTCCCGAATTTCTCCGGTATAATATATAGGTGTGTGTGAGAGAGAGAGGGGTTAATCGTGATGTTTGCTAACCTTAACTATTACTAGTGTTCAATACGTATTTGGATTGTTTCTCGTTTAAACGACGTGTGTTCTATACACTCATGTGTTATACGTTTTGCACGTTTTCCATCTCGTTGCTGCAGGGTCGATATTGACTTTTACATTGTACCATTATTTACATGATAATAGTTATCTAGTTTTCGTTACATCTTCGACGACGGTTTTTCTGGAAATCATTGAATCACAACAGGCAACTTCTCTGCGTGTTTATAGTAGCATATTCAGTCGAATCTTGATTTTAGGTCAAAAAATACGTTTCTTAATACTTAAATAATATTTTTCTTAATATTGTTTACGAAAATAATCCACAATAAATCACATACTTTGCATAGGTACAACTTATTTATGATATTAAAATCATATAATCAACATTTCGTACGGAAATATTTCATTGACTAATTATTTAAGTTACAAAACTAACCAAGTAAAGATATTTAACTTCAGAATATTTCAAAAGTCTATTTACACTAAGAATACAATTTAGTTATGTTTGTTAGTAACAAATTTTAATTGGAACGAAATCGAGAAAAAATTTGAATTTATTATTTAACTTTATATTAATTAAATATTAATTTTTTTTTTTTTTAAAAAAAAGCCCATCTGCAAGTATCATCCGGTATAGTATAATACTATTCTGAAAAGGATTTATTTGATTTATTTTGTAACAATTTGGATTACAAATGATTCTTGAAGTTGAAATACAAATAAATTCTATATCGAGCTGGGAGAAAAATTGACCTTGGGTCTGACTATTAACTTGTAAATTTATACACTTTAGCTAGTTAAAGCGATCAAATATCAAACGAGGTAATAATTGGTATTACAATGAGAATAGGAATAATTGTTAGGTTTATTTTCTATTAACATTTGTATAAATGTAAATATAAATATAACATAAATTGTAATATGAGAAAGTGTTAATGATTTTTAAAATAAAAAAAACCCACATTAATGTAGACACTTATTTTTAATTTCCATGACATAACGTGCAAATGGTGAGCCATAAGAAAAATGAAATTCTATCTTATTTATTTTCGAATTATTATAGTAATATTGCCAAGGGCTCTAAAACATTTCATATTTTGGAAGTATATATTTTTCACCTTGTGTGGGCTATATGCGAGTATTATAGCTAAAATTGTATTATATATTGTATATTATATTGACATATTGTTAATCCAATATAATAAACACATAGAGATGCATTCAAAAATAATATTATAGTAATTCGGCTAACATATTTATATACAAATATTTTCTGTGACTGCAGTAACAATCTACAAGCATAACTAAACCGTGCATAATACGCAGTAGTAATATTCTTGTATTTTATTATATATTTATTTCAAAGCGAATGTCATTCTATATACTACTGCTCTAAACCCATTCATTTTCGTAGCGTAACATTTTTTCTGAGTAATTTTGTAATATTATCACATCCTCATTCCTTAGAGTAATATCATGTTTTATTATGATTGAATACGCATAGTTTATAAGTTTATTATGTATATAAGTCTTAGAAAATTTTCATTTTTTTTTTTTTTTAGAATAGATACGATTGTTATACCAAAACAAAATAAAACGCGTAAAATTTATTGTAATATAAAATATTATGTATAGTATTATTTTATTTGACATTAGTCTGCTGGAAATTTAAATACTTTCGTTTTATTTGACGTTTAATTTCAAATGTTAAACTAAAAATAAAACTAATAATGATCAAGCATTATTTTGTACGTTTCGGTATTACTAAATTGTACAGCTACTTACTTGGACACTGATAACTTTGTTCACTGCACTTAACGATTTACCACCGACCGACCAAAATGTGTTAAATGCATAGACGTATGGTCGTGATGTAAAGTTCAACTAGTCGTGGTTGGTTTGACCGCGCAAGGACTATGTGGTGATAGAATGTGTACTTTTGTGTATTTATGTTAAGTGTCTTGGACTCTTGGTGTATATTATGCATGTAGGTATTTAAAACTGGAACGAAATAGGAATAATAAATGATGAAAACAATTGAGTATAAAAAGTAAAAAGGTAATAATGTTGCTGTATTATCAAATAATTATAGTCATAACTATAAGTGTCTATTACTTAAACTTTCATATAACAACTACGTGCCTAGAATTTACATTATTACGCAATTTTTTTTTTTTTTTTTTATGTTTAAATGTTTCTTAATGTTAAAAAAATCAAAACTCTAAGTTTCAACTATATAATATATCCTTCAGTCCTTCCATTAAGTCGAATAACATTGTTTATCTCTAATGTCAAGTTTTGATAAAAATTTCCAATGGATATATGAGTAATATATGTATTATATATACTATTATTTATTTTATAGTTGTCCAAATACTACAAAGTCTATGCCTGGTACAAAAGTAAAATATAAATAATTTTTTAGAAGTTGATAGAATGCATTGAAATAATATTTACACAATACATTTTTATGTTTCAAAACATAATGTCAAATTTTTACCATCAACAGAAAAATAATTTGAAATACGTGAATTACTTTTAACTTTTATTTTTAAATAATTTAATGTTCTTTGGATGTTTTTTAATAACCAATATTTTTTGTTTCCTATTTTATGAATGGTTCTTGAATTGGAACGTACAAACGTATCGTGATCTTGCGCGGGTAAATGTTAAGCACAGAGATGTGATCTTCTGGGGCCAATATACTATTACAACTGAAGCACACAATTTTTTTTGAATTTTTATTATATCTAAAACCCTTATAGTTTTAGCCTTTTCAATAACTAAACTAGGGATGAAGTAAATGATCGATATTTGCTCCAGGGATAAGATATAACTTTTAATTTAAGTCTGAAAGTTTATTAATTGGAAACATAGTAACTTGAAATTTGAAGCCAAGTTTAAAAGTATTTTATCCCAAGTAAACATTGGTAAATAATATTTTTTTGTATCTAAACATTTTTTATTTGATATGTATAGAAATAAAAACTGATTTCAATTACTCCTATCTCAGCATTATTTATAATGTTATTATTTTTCTGGATAATCAAAGCTAAGGTCTTAATTAAATATTTAGTTAAATCTAAATATACTAACATAAACTATTATATTATGTACAAATTATTATTTTTAATACTTATTACTTCACTAGGATTTATAAGATTATAATAAAGAGTAACGTTGAAGTAATGTCTTCATATTTAATGTCAGAGGACATTAAATTCATAAAACTAATTTTCATTACTTTGCATTTTTTTTTACTTTGGTTATGTTTATCGTACCATTATCGTATCAATCAACTTCCAGTGAACATTTTTGAAATGTATAGTTTTAAACAGTTTTTTATCATTCATTTACTGCATCATGCTATCATTTGAACATTTCAACCCTTTCCGGAAAACAAACGTCCATTCGTTTGACGGTTAATTTTAGTCTGTCAATATTTTTTTCGGGATGTTTGTAGGTATTTACATTTGAATTTGTTTTTACGCTTAGTTCAAATGTGTATGAATATTTATATCTTTGTATCTATGTACATTATTCAATACGCTTTGATAAAAATTAAAAAAAAGCAAAAAAACCGAAAACGTTACCTACTACACGTAATATGTACGTAAATAACCACATAAAACCTATGTCTTTAATACCAATGTAACTTTGACCAAGAGTGCTGAGTTATAAAATATCTGATGATCTGGCTAGGGTAGATTTAGAAGAGTAGAAAAAAAACTATTCGGGAATTTTTAGACGTTGTATATGTTCTATTCATGGCTTAATATTTATTTAAAACTAATTAAATTAAGAAATTAAATCATGGAACAATCCTGGCAACATATTATATTAAATGTGTGAACTTTGAATCTTAAGATACCTTTGCCGTTATATTGGTCTGAATCCACCCCTCGGAGGTATGTTACTGTGTACTTAGAGTGTGATTTCGGTAAATTATTATAATGTGGTATAGGTACACCAGATCAGTTCCATTAACATTATCTACTGTCTACTATATAGAACTTTACAGAATAACAACATCATATTATAGTGATAAATAATGTTTTCGTATTATTAATATTATTGTTATAATTAATAATTGTAGTCATAATGTATTAATAGTATGATAAATTATTTTTGGTATCTACGCTAATCAGAAGTAATGATAATATTTTATCGTTTGACCACTATTTATATTTTTGCAACATGATATTTTTAATTATAATATAATATATAACTATTTCAATAAACACTACTATTAATACAATAACTTTTTTTGAGTTTTTTTTTTTAATTCTCAGAAAATACGATACTTATGATAACTATGTGCATTAAAAACTTGATTTAGTTAAATTAACGTTGTTTTATTTTCAACTTAAGCTTTCAGAACGGTAATTTTAATTTAAATACTCAATGAATTTAATCTGTATATAAAATAAAAAATATGAAAATTTAATTCATAATTAAAGGTATTAATACTTATTAAAAGTTAAAAATTATAGATTTTAAAACAAATTTTTAGTTTTAAAATTACTTAATTATTTCTGTTAAAACAATGAAAAAAATTTTTTTGTCGTTTTATCGTAACTTGTGAGTTTAGGAATACACATTTGTTATGATACATACAATCTTATAATATATTACATTTTATAACTATAAATATTTTATTACTTTATAAGCATATTTCATGAATGTTAAGTTTTTTTAATAAGGATTTAATTTTTTTATTTAAGTGGATAAAATAAAATAGTTAGTTTATAATATTTTACTACAAATACAATTCAAAATTGCTAGTAAAAAAATTTCATTTTAACTGATTTATTAGGTATTTATCTTAGCTTGTACTTATGGAATATAATATTATATTTAACAATATATAATATACAATAATATAATGTATAATACCTATATACTATCCATAATATTCATATTCACTTATCAAATGTTTGATATAATATTATATACCTATAAAAAGAAATGCGTTATAATATTAATATACGTTGTTGACATAATTTTTTTTGTTTTCAAACTCTAAAAAAAGGAAATAATGGATTTAATAAAATAATTGCACTTCTTGGCTAAATATAAAAACTTAATAACTGGGTATCCGTTGCAAGAATAGTTTATGTTCTACACATTTAGTGGATGAATGTGAAGATAATTTTATATGTGCTCTACCTTTGGATAATGTGTTGCTTTTTGTTTAACGTATTTTAATCGTCCTTACTGCACCATTAACAAAGGATACCAAAATTCCTTGTACGTGACCAAAAACATATACTAAGAATGTGGATTACGGTTATTTTTGAGTGCAATTTAATCGAGACGTCACTCTGATAAGAGTCCACAGCAAACACGATAGAAATTCGTTCGGGTTAATCGTATTATCAGACCGATAAACATTTTAAAAAGACCCGGGAAGATACAGTTCCCAAGTAGAAGTCCTTTTTTTGTGTTAAACACCGTTATTTTTATACATTTGAAAGCAATTGTACAATAGTGTTTCTCAATCGAAAAACAACCTTTATACATTTAAGTAAATAGAATTGGTATACTACCTAGTATACTGCTAGTATTACTAAATTAGTAATGACTAATGATTAACAACGTTTCTAATAATATGAATAAGTTTACTATCTTAGTCGGTATATTTTATAAGTAATAAATATAATATTAAATAAGACAAATAGAACAAAAATAATGTATTTGAATAAATATTACAAGACCTGCTAGTCACTTACATTCGTTTACATTAGTTTGATGAGCTCAGAACTGTATTTTGTTTTGTTGTTAGTTATTAATACACTTTACTAAATGTACTTATTATAATATATATTAAAATATTTTACTTAAGGAGTAAGTAAATAGGTAAATAATATTCATGTATACATAGGTACCTAGTATATTTTTATACATATTACAATATAGGTATGTATAGATGATAGATAGGTAAACTTGCTCTTGGCGTCTAAATAATATTAGGCATTGGGTTATTAAAGCAAGTTATTTTTCCGTTTACTTTTATTTCAGATAATCTATGAACATTATTATTAGATTCTGAACAGTGTGATGGAATCTATCGGTTTTATAATGATGTGTGTTGTTTTTTTTTGAGTCTGTCATCACGTTTTGGAGCAGTAAAATACTTCGATTTCCATAAACAGTAACTTCTCTGAAAGGAAAGTGAATGTAGATGGTACTTGGGCAAGTCAAAAATCAAACCTTTTCGATATTTTTTAAAAGCGTCAAAAAAAACAATAAAAAATTACGAAAAACGAGAAATTTTACGCAAAACCACGTTTTGACAAACTCCTTTTTTTTTCAAAAAATGCTCTAACTCAAAAACTAAAAACCGCATACACTTGAAATTTTCACCAAACATTTAAATAAGGGTTTTCTATACATGGAACGTTTTCGAAGTGTTTTGAAATTGTTTGACCTATTTGTAGACAATGTAAGTATATATAATAATAAGATAATAATAACAATTGTTATAATAATAAATGGTAACACAGTCCAACGATGATAATATTATAATAAAATATTGAGCATACCTTAAAGATGAAATAACTTCCAAAACGTACAGTTAGCTGCGACGACCACACATACCAGCAGTCTTCGATTGAGCTACGACAACTAAGGTTTTTTTCGAGCACAGTAACAACAGTGTCACACATTTGTGCTACGCACACGGCAATATAGTATTATTTTTTTTTGCCTAGTGCAACTTTACAACGGTGGGTATAGATAGCGTAGGTAGGAACGTCGAGTACGAACGGTGTACGAACACTACGCGCTTTGAAGAAACGGTTGATATTCGACGTTGAACACACAATTATTACATGGTAATAAATAAATTAGAAATAAATTATGATATATTTTGATCAACCGGACGGCTATTATGGACACGACTTTATAATATGTATATATGTATAATATGTACTACTCACGGCGCTGGGTAAAAAAATAAAAACACGTACACACGCATACCCGTGTGACGCGAGCAAAACGGCACAAAGGCATTTTACAGAAAATTTGTTCGCCGTGTGTCGTGTCACGGGAATCGTACACTGATGGGAAAAGGGCGGCGGTGGGAGATTCCCAAAATTTACCACCCCCTGCGCTATCGTTAGACCGGTTACGGTTGCAGGTGGATTGGCGCGCATCGCGGCCCGTTGAAACACAACAAAAATGTATGAAGTTATTAAAATACGGTTATAACGTAATTCCATTCTCTCTGTCTCCTTAAGGCCAGGTCGTAAACATCATAATAGAACCGTGACTTTGTTCTCTCGTCATCCAGTAACCATTACAACTGACTTCCGCTCAGTATAATATTATTATCGTATCAGTACGACTTTTGAACCGGTCCGCGTATTTTCCGTCTCCGTCGCCGCGAGCCCGCAAACCCGCTAACGTGAAACATCCGTCCGCCAACGCGAATAGTAGCGATTATAAGTTATAAGTTATAACTTATAATCGCTGCTATTTACTTATAACTAATAGAATTATTTGAACTCATTGACATATTATTATAATCATCATCGTTGACATAAAAGTTGTAATACATACATAATAATATAGATATTTTAATAAGTAAATATTTTATTTTTATGTTAGGTCGTTCATTTAATTATTATTAATTATTGAAATAATTTTAATTAATTTTAATGAATTTTTTTTAATTAGAAATCAATTTATATTTAAAAGTGATTTAAATTTTTTTAAATTTAAATTTAAAACTTGATTACCATTAAAATTTTTTAATTTTTAATAGATTTTTAACAATTTCAGTCTGTCAATATTTAAAATTTATATTGAAATCGATTTCAAGCCTCGAAATTACTCATTTAATCAAAATAAATATAAACGCTTCCTGAACTAAGCTTAACATTATTTCATTAATTGCGTTATCAGAATTAAAACAGTTGTTATTTTTACCGTAATTAAAATTGAACATCGCGTTTCATATAATCCATTTACCCATTTATTAGAATTTTATTTATCCAAGTATTGAAAATATTGATGTAAATATAAGTTTTGGCCTTTAACGATATCAGACAGTAGAGGTAGACGATATATTAGAGATTTAGTTTTGCCTAATCTTACTTAGGACATTTAAGTTATTTGTATAGAAACCTAAACATCACTTGGATGGTTCTAGGTTCATGTTACTGACCTAACTTCCGTATAAACTTTCCTTCTTCGGTCGCTTCTGGTGAAACCTATTTATGCCTTGTTTACACGTGACGAGCGCTTAGCCGAGAAACTCGTTTTGTTGCTCGGCCTAGTACTGAAATTGACCGAGATAGAAACTATTTCTATTCACTTGCTGGATCATTTTACTCATTTTACTCGTCAACTAAGCCGAGTACTAGTTCTTTGAGTTCACAGGGGACAGTGCTCAGCCGAGTTGACTCTCTCGGAAATAGGAATACTACTTAAAACTTAATTATAAAGTACACATTACACGTGTTTTAAGTTATTCTGTTATATACCACTATACCAGTGTTCATTTATGATCCATAAAGTGATAAATTATAAAAAATTTAGGATTAAATTGCTATGATAAATGATTAATGAAATCTGGTGGGTGGAAAACAATAAACCAATTTTAATATAAGTGAAAATATCATTATAATTTGAATAACTTTCTGTAAAAATGTATGTTATCGATTTTGATTTAATAAAATAAAACAAACAATGAAAATGACGATTATTAATCATAAAAAAAAAATGTTCAGTTGTTGAGAGTGTGGTTTTTTTGGTTTTAAAATTTATTTCTTCAAACCTTGTTTATACAAGAAATTCAAAAGACAATATTCTCGACCGCAGTATGAGCTAAAATACCAGTTTTGGTTTTTTAAAGTATTCTAGTAATCAAAGGATGAATTTATAGGGCATTTCTTTTGTTCTCATCTTTTGTGTGACAAATAAGTTTTTTCTTTATTATTTTAAGACTATTTTTTCATTTCATGTAGTTATGAACTAAGTTCTAGAGAATTTCTATACACTTGATTTAATCAAAAAGAGAAGCAAATAATTCTTAAAACGATTATGTAAAATCTTTGAAAGACGAAGATTAACTTATTATTTTTAGCATTAATAAAAACTTTTTGAGGCTTCTGCTGCACAATGCCGGTTAATTGGAAAAGGCTGAATCTTACGAAAAGGTTTTCATTAGCTTAAAGATATTATAACAATACATTTTTAGATAACTATGTACTTTATTTTACCTACCAAAAAAAACCATTTTAAAAACCATCCATTCTCTGCAATTAGTTCACCAAGACATAGACGTATTTTATTAACTTTGAACTTTTTTAACTTACTTATTTACTTGACGAGTATTTAAAATTACGTAAGAAATTATTTCAACTATATTAACTACTATATATATATATATATATATATATATATATATATATATATATATATATTTATTATATATATAATATTATAATATAT
>JAIPRK010002005.1:0-32971 GCA_025469195.1 Chaitophorus viminalis
TCTTCGGACACAGTACACATGGATACGGCTTTTCTCCAGTGTGAACTCGTATATGAGTTTTCAAATTAACACTCTTAGAAAATGTCTTCGGGCACCGGTCACATAAATAAAGTTTTTCTCCCCCAGTATAGACCAGATCGCTTTCCTTTGAATAAAGATTCAAGCAAGTGACTGTGATGTACGGTGAAGTATTTTTTATTATGATTGTATTCATGGATGCTGTAGTTAATAAAGCCATTAGGACAGGTATTTTCCGCCGATTCACTCAATTACTCAAACACAGGTTTTCCGTAGTATCACTAGATACCTGTTTGAACTTGAGTTTGCGAAAACGATTTGATATGTATGAAGATTTATATCCTTCGAGTATAATATATATAAATATATATATATATATATATATATATAACGTTCGGCACTGAATTTAATGTCTATAATAAATAAGATTTATTAGTATTCATAAGATTTTCAATAATCAATAAATAGTTTTACCATGGTGCGTACTTTTGTGATTTTAATTATATGATCTTGATTATAATACTAAAAGCCAGCTAATGTTCTTTATAAACTGAGTTTATACTACACCGAGTCATCTTTTTCCGTCAGGTACATGAAATTATTTGTACACCATTTTATGTTGAAGAAAAATAAATTACTAAACCCATCGATTATTCCCAAATATCAAAAGATTTCCAAATGTGATTTATTTCCTCTGTCACTATTCCTGACAATCCCCTTCGCCGTCTCAAACGGATCGGGTCCCGTGATTTACTTACTTAATCAGCCTAAAGCAATAAAAAAAAAAAAAACTAAACAAAACAAAAATTAAAGAATTATTATTGAAGTAGTGTCACTGGATGCATTCTTCTATCATGTCATCACTGGACCTGGATATCTCGGCGTGGCCATCTTAGCTTAGCCATTTCGGCGTAAACCATTTTGGCGTGAACCCATTTCGACGTGCATTCATTTCTTTTAGACTTGTATACTTTAATTTTATATTTATTATAAATGTGTTGTATGCTGGTATAGTATAATATATATAAACTAAAATTTATTATTAATGTATTATATAATTTTATAAAATACCTGTAATGGAAGTATATGATTTCTGTACAAATTATTTATTTAGGTTACACAATTTAAAATTAACACCTTAGATATACAACTATCCCTTTACAAATCCCATATAATTACAAGTATCCCACTTTGTAACGTTATGTCTTATATAAAGATAAGAATTATAAATTATTAGTAATTGTTGTATTTTTAATACTGTATTAATAATACATATATATAAAGAAATATTGATAAATTTTGACATATTTTTTTTTTTTTAAAAAAATTTATTTTATTTTAAATAAAGATCAAAATAAAACAAAAATATATCTACCACTTTTAAGCACAAGCTTGTGGTGATGGTAGAGAGTAACATAACATATTATGAATTAAAATATATGTAATTGAGTAATCAAAAATACAAATACAATACTTATATCATCTAATATTAAAATGATACTGTTAAATATTAATTCCTTATTATTTACTCAAGTATTGAAAATAACCAATTTTGAATTTTTTTTTCATTCCTGTTGTTATAGTATTCCTTTTTGAGTAGAATATTTCTTTTTTTATATTTACTGGCATTAGGTTGTAGTTTTTTGGACCTAGATAGTCTCAAGGCGTGATGACGTGGTCTAGGACATCATTCCTTGTACATATATTCTAAAATTTATTTATTGTATCAATTGTATACAGATTGTAAATATTTCTAATTAAAAAAAAAAAAAGAAAAAAAAAGTGATTTATGGCAAAAGATTTGGAGTGTATAATGTGATAGATGGTAATTATAATTAAAAGATTCTGAATGGAGTGATGTCAGTGATGAATATTGATTTTACAATGATGTGTGTTTTTTTGTGTCTGTAATCACGTTTTGGAGCAGTAAAAATGCTTCGATTTCTTTAAATATCAACTTTTCTGATAGAAATGTGAACCTAGTTGATACTTTGGGAAGTCAAAAGTTCAAAATTTTCCATAGTTTTCAAGAACGTTCGCAAAAACCTTAAAAAATTACAGTATAACAGGCATTCTTACGTAAAACTTCTTTCTTATAATTGATGGTAAAAAACAATTTGGTTGGGATTAAGTACTTGAAAATTAAGTCAAAGATTCTGCAGAAGTTATTCTTACTGTTATTCAAAAATTTTTGAAATACATTGCACATAGGCACAATATTATTTTCTAAAATGCTTAAATAGCAAATATTTACATATTATTTTTTTTTTTTTTATTATTAAATTTAACGATCCGCGGCTACTGTGGCCATTGGATGTGACAATGTGTTATATGAAATAGACGCTAAGACATTCAGAGTCAGTCAATAATAGTGTGTAACATAGTATATGAGTTAGACAATATAAATATGTAAGAAATAAGAAAATATATACATATAAATAAATAATATATAAATAAGTAAGTAAAAGTAATGTTATGATGTGGAAACATGTAAAGGCTATCTATATTAAGCCAATAAGGTTGGTAATTGAAAGAAATTAGATGAGCTTTAGGGTGTTGGGTGGATCTCGACTTAATATTTCCGTTAGATGATCGTGCATTTGAAGTTTTCTTCTCTCTGTATTGTAGGTTCTGCATTCGGTAAGAATATGTTTAACAGTGAGGTAGACACCATAACTTGAGCAGATGGAGAGTTCGTCTTTCTTCATTAAATAGGAGTGAGTGAGGTGAGTATGTCCGATTCTGAGGCGGTTAATGAATGACTCATACTTTCTAGGAGTATTAATAGGGAGAGGCCAGGGTAAAATCGTTCTTTTCATTTCGTTGAGTTTTGTAGTCATTTGGTTCCAATCTTTTTCCCATTGATGGAGTGTATCAATTTCAATAATTTTTTTAATGTCGTTATAGGAGAAAAGAGCTAAAATATGAGCATTTGGCGATGAGTGAGCATGTTTGGCGGCTGTATCTGCTCGTTCGTTACCCTCTATGTTACAGTGTCCCAGAATCCATGTGTAGGAGATGCATTTTCTGTATGATTGTGCTCCATAATGGGCGTTTTGTATTTTTCTGGCAATGTCGGAAGGGTTATGACGATTTTGGAGACTAGTGAAAGTTGTTACATAATATTACAATTTTAATATAACATAATAATGTATAATATACGTACCTATACTAGATTAATAAATCATATCTGTTTAGAATCATTAAAATTCCTTTATGTCATATATTTTTCAAAATATAATGATTTTTAGGCTACTTATAGGCATTTGAAATATTTGAAATTTTTATATTTTTTTTTTATAACCATTGATAAATAGAAATTGATTTATACAAAATAATTGAAAAATTAATAGAAAATTTCACAGAAGTAGCTATTATTGTCATTCAAAAGTTATTAAAATCCATAGGCACAATTTTTTTTTATAAGCGTTTGAACAGCAAATATTGTCATATATATATACATGTAAAATATAATATAATGTATAATATTCTAAACTGATAAATGATATAGGTTTTGGAAATCTGCTCCAACTCAAAAACCAAATAAGGCAAACAATTGAAAATGTTACCAAATGTTTATATTGACGTTATCTATAAGTGGTTAAGTTTTCAAAATATTTTGACATATTTTGACTTTTTTATAAACAATTTAAATTTTCGATTTTTGTAAGTTTTTTTTTCTTTGAAGTATCTATAAAATTTATTTACCTTTCCGAAAACTCTTGAAAATGTAATACTATGTTTATGATAAGTTATAATTATCAAAACTAAAGAAAATATTGGAGATCGTTTTACTCGAATTTTTTTTATAAGCACATAAATTTCAAATTTGTATAAAATATGTTAAAATTGCGATGATTTTCAAGTTATTTTGTAGTTGAAAATTCATAACATTTTTCTGTTTATACTTAATGTTCAAAATTTTAACACTAGGTTGACCATAAGCTAATCATCAAAAATCTATAAAAAAAATTTTTCTAACGGACTTAAAGGAAAAAAGAACGGGTGGGCCTCGCTTTGCTGTACAGTTGGGGGCGGAGTGTACCTCGTTTATAGGATAGGTCATTATTACAAAGGATTTGTTAAATTGAATGCAATGATAGATATCATTGTATACGAACAACGATTCTGAACGGTGTTAATATGTTTGTCTAAAATGTGTATATAATAATATAGTATTTTATATTTAAATTGAATTTTAATACAATTTCGTAAGAATTTAAATTTCAATCGGTCATAAAAATTTTTCCTTTGAGTCCGGTAGAATTTTTTTTATATATTTTTGAAGATTAGCTTATGGACAAACTAGTGTTAAAATTTTGAACCTAAGTTATAAACAGAAAAAATTTTATGAATTGTTATCTACAAAATAACCTGCAAATTATCGTGATTTTGACACATTTTATACAAATTTGAGATTTATAAGATTATAAAAAAAATTTGAGTGAAACGATCACCGATATTTTCTTGTGAAGATAAGTTAAGCTTATTATATACCTTGTATTAAATTTTCGAGAGTTTTTGGCCAGCCAATTAAATTTTATAGGTGTTTGAAAAAAAAAAATTTACAAAAATCGAAAATTTAAATTGTCTATAAATAAGTCACAATATGTCAAAATACTTTGAAAACTTAATCATGTATAGAGAACACCAATATAAAGATTTGGTGAAAATTTCAAGTTGTTTCGGTTTTTCATTTTTGAGTTTGAGCATTTAAAAAAAATGTATTTTGTAATAACGTGATTTTGCGTAAAATTTCCTGTTTTTTCGTAATTTGTTTATTGTTTTTTTTTTCGATTTTTAAAAAAAAGTATTGAAAAAGTTGGATTTTTGACATGCACAAGTAGCATCTACATTCACTCTCCTTTCAGAAAAGTTGTTGTATAAGCAAATCGAAGCATTTTTACTGCAAAAAAAGTTGCCGTCAGACACAAAAAAAAAAGAAAAAAACATCATTGTAAAATCAATAGATTCCATCACTCCGTTCAGAATCTAAAATTTTATGACTGTTTGAAATTTAAATTTTTATGAAATTGCATACTATTGCATTGTATTTCAATTTAAATATAAAATACTATATTATTATATACCCATTTTAGACCAACATATTATCTTCTTTCAGAATCGTTATTCATATACAATGATACCTATCATTGCATTCAAATTTAGCAAATCCATTGTAATGACCTCTCATATGAACGAGGTGTACTCCACCCCCAACTGTACAACAAAGCGAGGCCCATCCGAGTTTTTAAATATATATTTAATTTAATTTAGTTTAAATTCTACTTTTTTAAACCTTATTTTCATTAGATAATCAATTTTGACATTTAGCTAAATTTTCATATTCTTGCAATCAAACAATGTATATTAATATTGATTTTATATACCATATCTTTTGGTGACCTACGAGGCGAGTAGTCCGCTTAAATAGAGTTGTGGTAATAATAATATACTAACGAAAACATTTCAAATTAAACATTTTATACTTATAAATCCAATGAGTAATCAGGTTAGTATATCATTTAATGTCGTTTGTTTATATACAGTTTTCATAAAATATGTAGATATAAGAAATAAATGTTCGGACGATTAGAGATGACGATAAACATGTATTTAGATCAAGATAGGTAAGTAGAGCTGAAGAAAATAATATCTATCTGGGTATTTTTCAACACGGATGGCGTATATTATTATAATATGTTGTTGATAATTTATTCGGTTGTTGTTGCCTTTCTTTAACAATGAAATATCATGCGCTTTGTGTGTGTTCGGCTAGTCAAATTATCCACAAATTACAAAACGTATATAATAATGGTGCGCGCGTGATTAATGGGTAACAACTATTTTTATTGGTCGGTCGAATCGCTGTTTCGCGTTCACCCGTTCAAAAAACGCGATTTAACAGTACATTATATTTATATAATTGTGCAATTCACTCTTTGTACACGTTAACGGTCCATTTTGAACGTTTTATAGTAAATTTGTAATACGCACGCGATCGCCATCGCATACTTACCTATATTGTTGCAACACAGGAAATGTTCAAATCTCATCGCATACGTCGTCAACATAACAATATAATATACATAATATGCACGACTAGTGACAGGACGAAGAAGAGCTGCGAGAAATGGCACGGTGACACTCATCCGAAATTATTAATAATTAATCATGATTTTCGGTGACTGTAGAACGATGGCGAAGATAATTTATTGTCTATGCTTCAGTTTTTAGATATACGAGTAGCTGCGTCAGTGACGTTACGTGAAAAGTATAATATACCTTTACTCCCAACTCACTTTCCGCAGAAATCAAAAATGATTCTCTCTACGTAATAATATTATTATTCTGTAGGTGCCAGTTTTTTTTTATTTCTTGAATACATATTTATGACATTTCAAAAACAATAGTTCCGTGTTAACTCATGTAAAAGTAATAGTAATTCGGGTGTCCTGACCATGGTTTTTTATTAGTTTTATTTTGCGAGATAGAAAAGCTATGGCAAATTTACGAAAGTTGACTTTTTTTAATTTTTAATTTTCGAGGTAGAAAAGCCCTGGTAAATTTACAGAATTTGGCTCCTTTTTAAATTGTAAATTTGGCGTTTTAAAAAATATATATTAATATGTAAAAAAAAAAAAAAATATTTAATTTTTTCTTGACTGTTATCAACATACTGAATTAGTAGTTGTTCTAAAGGAATAAACAAGTATTCATAATAATCAGAAGGTGAAAATGAATTGATATATTTTCAAAAGTTATATTACTTATTAACTACATCTGATTAACTAAAAATAATTTAACTGTAAGAAATAATCTTAGTCAAAAAACATTTCGGAAAATTGATCACATATTGTAAAACTATATTATAAAAGTGCAATACAGGTAGCTATCGTTAGGAACAATAAAAAAATAAAAATGTTAAATTGAAAAATAAGTGAAGTATATAAATACAGGTTTAAGTATAATTTAAATGTATAAAAAAATATAGAATATGAAAAGAATCCAAATTTACGATTTAAAAAGAAGTCAAATTTCGTAAATTTTCTATGGCTTTTCTACCTTGAAAATTAAAACTGAAAAAAAACCGTGATCAGAACACCCAAATAATTACTACTTGTAGCTTTCTTTACAATTAACTTTTTTAATTTTTTTTACAAGTAGGTATTAATTCTTTATAGTATTTACCTTCGCGACTTATTGCACGTTATATTGTCGTGACATTATATTATCTTCTATTTTTTCAATTTGGATCATCGACATATGTTTCAGAATATTTTCCTACTGATTATTTATTTAACTTGTTCTTCTCCATTGTTATTTTTACAATAATTTTAGATTATTTGTGTGGTTTAAAAATAATATATATATTTTTTTTAAACGTACACAGCGTACTCGGCGACGTGTCTAAATTTAAGAATTAAAAGTACAAAACAATAATATTTTTTTTTCCAGTTTAGTATTAATTAGTGGTACAAGACGGGTATTACGTATGCCTTTAGACACAGCACTCTGTAAAATATAATATATACATGCCACATGTGGACAAGTATATTATGTATTATGTACAAGCGGGGTAATAAAATACAATGTTATTCATGTATCGGGCGCGGACGACGCGAATGAATAACATAGTTTCGTATCCGACTGAAAAATACAGTAAATAATTTTATTTTACTTTACGTAAAAACATAAAATATGTCACGTTAGCGTTTGTTTAATATTATGACTTTGCTTACCTACATATCCACATAGATAAAATTATAATATTATACGACGGTCGCTTATAATGTAGGTATCCCGTCAATTCTCTCTCTCTCTCTCTCTCTCCTTTGAAGAACGTGATATTTATACATGAACCAACCCCTTGGATTTCGACGGTTGTATAAAGTAATATATTTTTATTATTTATTTCATCTTTCGTTTTCGTTGCAGCCCCGAAGATTTCATCGGTTTCGCGTGTGTATCCGGACTACTGCACCGCACCGGCCTCCCTTTGGTCGGGAGCTCCGAGCGTATACAAAACTCAAAGCTGTGTGAATTTCCATGCACCACACACACACACACACACACACACACACACACACACATACATGCACACACACATGCACAGATACATGCACACGCACATGCGCACGCACGCGCTCTCGCTAACACACATTGACAAAAAAACCCACACGCGCGCGCGCACGCCACACTTGCACACTGACGCGGTCGTCATAGCCGCCGCCGCCGTTCATTCTCCAGTCGACCACTGTCAGTGCTCGTTTGTGTTGCTGTATCATATTTACATACAGCCAGCTGATTCCAGCGATCAATTGACGACACGGAATAATATTTTACAATAATAACAGTAAGTGTGTATACATATTATATAAAATACGCGTAGCATATCGCCGTTCTCTTTCACGGCACGACGTTCGTTCGACGAGTTTTGATTGCAATAATTATTATTATTATTATTATTATTGTTTATTGTTTTTTACTTATTTTATTTTATTTTTATTATTTTAACAATAAATTACAATTGTTTGTGTTTAGTATAGGATATCCCATGTCCAATATAGGTGACCGATTTAAAATCGCATCTAACGTTTATACGAAATACGATTCTCATTAAATATATTATTTCAAACCAAAAAGACTTACATGATGTATAGATTACTCGCAAGATACATTAATCAATCGTTTTAATTTATATTATAATTTGGATTTTAACACTTCTATCTCTGTTAGATTTGCGCACTCGTACACATCTATCGCTTACCAATATTATATTCACCGACGATACGAATCCGTTGCTAGCGGGGAATACGTACTAACTGTATACAATAGTAATCAAATAATATAGATTTGTAACGTACTAATAATGATGCCTAGTGCGACTCAATTAACAGCGTTTATCTTGCTCCAAGCGGCATGGTCTAAAATCGTGCGTTTAATTTATGTTGCACTTTACGCAATGCAAAAACCCAAGTGTGTGATGTACTACGACGAGATTTGAAAGTGTGTAATGGATTCGGTCGTACAACAATCGTGTTCCTTATACGTAAACAAATATCATAGAATCGATTTAATACGCTTAATATGTAGAAATTAAATGACATTATTCTTATATTGCACGTTTAAGTTAATTTTCAAAAGGTATATAGGATTACATTCAACTACAGAGTACGTGCGTTACGGACTACAAACGTTTATTTAAATTTTGTGTGCGATACGAAAAATGGAAGATCATAGGCGCTGTCGCTGGCGGTGTTATAACGCTGCAGCAGAGCATGATCTATATAGCATTGAATATTATTATCGGGTTGTTTTGCCGTGTACGGAAATCTGTACCTACGCGAAGCGTTTCCACTGTATATGTATTTTTTCGGTCACGAAATTGTCCATTCAATGTTGGTCGGTGGTCGCAGCTATAGTCGTTTTAAACGTTGCGCGATTCGGTTTTCGAAAAGTCCCAACGGCAGCGGCGTCGTAATTATTGTACGCGCGTTATGTTAATTCGACAAGTTTTCAAACGAGTTTGTCCGTGTTTTCTAACATTGAGTGTTGTATAATAAATTAGTGCGTTAATCGTTTTAAGTAAATAGTTCTAAACACGGTAATTGACGGTCGTGTGCGAGCGATCGGTTGGTTATACATATACTATTATTTCATCGAAGAACAGAATGTAATATATACGTAGGTACATAGCTATAATGTAATAAAACATGTTGCATTACGTATAGTTGCGAATAGGTATCGCGCTGCTTCCGAGCGAGACTTTTTAATCACCCCATTACCATTTTCTAAATAAAAATATTGAGCACACGCATCGACTTATACTATATTATGTAGTATGAGATGATTTTGTATGAAGTTATGAATAATTTTCCAAATACATCGATCGGTGTACTTTGTACAAATCGAAGCATCCTATACGTATTTATTGTTTACGTACGATGTTTTTTGCATCGTTTTAATTGCAGTTTCTACTTGGTAAAATAGTGTTTTATCGATAGAGAAAAAACAATGTTCACTCTTCTTTTCAATAGAATTTGTAAAAGTAATTTTATTTTTAACCATTCTACGATGACGTATGATAGTTATTTGAAATTATTTACTTTTTGTCTATCATCAATGTTATTTAGATTTATAAATATAAGTTCGTGAATTGATGAGGTTTCCGCTCTGGTAAATTGATGATTGCGTTTTTATTGATCTATATAATATCCATTGCGTATTGCATTTTACTCAAAACGTAAAATGTTGCCGTGTATTAAATTATTTTCAACCGTTGAGATTATGGAAGAAATAACAAACAAAGCAGAATTTATAATCATGTACATGTAATATAATATAATATTGTACATATATAATTACATACCTGCGTATAAAAATAATCAAAATTACGTTTATTTAATGAGATTTACGCACGCATATGCCTTTTAAATGAACTATTCAGTTCCTTAAGTTCCTTTCAATGATGAATTTTATTTTGCCAATTGTATTTTATATATGTATTATAATTTACTATTCAATACGATCATCCGTTTTTCTTATTATAAGAGTGGGGAATATTTACAAATAGCATGTACCTACACATATTATGTATACATATATTCTATTTATCAATAGAATATTATGTTTGCCAACACCGCAAAATTACCGTTTGTATTTAGACACAGTATTGTTGTTATCCAAACATTCTATTTGAAACTGGTATTTGTTTTTTCGTTTCGAGGATTACACAATATTTTACCATCGTACACGAGGTAGGTCCCATACGTAAATAAAACACAATGTAAATATATACTTAACGTTGTAAAAAAAAAAGATAAAAAAAACAACTAATACCTTCCTACAAACAATAGCAAGTATAGAAAATGTATACGAGTACTGTATTTAATATAATATATTACATTTTTTTTTCCATTCAATAACCTTCAATAGAAAAATGCGCAATAGAAATAACTGTGTTTTTCTTAAGCTTAAAATTTCGAAATTCTAATATTAAATACCAAAACAAATGTAAAATTATACCATTTGTAATAAATTTATGCACATCACGTCAACCAAAATACAATGTTAAAACAGAAAAAAAAATAACTGAACAAAACCAACCTTTAACGCGTCGTGTTATATTATAATTATATATAGATATGGTTATTGGTTACATATTATACAATCACGATCGAGATTTGATATTAATAACGTTTAATTCACTATGATAGTAATACGCTCGAGAAAAGCAATACGCTCGTTAGTTGGACACAAAATAATGAATCTAAAGTTACGATTTATTTTTCGTCCGTTTATATACATCGCTTACCGATTTTCTTTCACGGCCCGCGGCTTAGTAGCGAACACTGTCCTCGAGATTTTTACTGCTCGTCGATAAAACACTGGAAATTTCACACCGGATCTGCTATATTTATATAGGTGCGGTAAATACATCGCTCTCCGTTCAGTGTACACATTATAGGCCGCACAGAAGAAATGCTTATTTTAACACGTTCAGGTGACCTCCATGGCAATTATTATAGGTGTGTACCGATACTACATAGACGAACACAGTTTTATGCGCGTCCATTTGTTGCATTGGATACGTATATCTTGCATAACGTCCGTATAAGGTTATCTGAGGATACAACGGTACGCGTACATGCGTTTTTCAACATTGAAATAACATTGAAAAAAAAAAGAAAAAAATCAAATCAAAACATCTAGGGTGTCACCTCGTTCCACATTTTTTCGGGTAGAACAACGGACGCGCTGTATATTTACATGACAACGGTAATCGGATAAGAAACCCGAAGAAACGTGCTGCGATCCTTATGATGATGGTATGACGCGCGCGCGCACATGCCCACACGCACACGCACACACATGGGAACTGGAAACACAAGTGTCGGGTAACGAGCGGTACTAATTGGTACAAAACGACACTGAATATTATATTATATTATTTATTGCATATATTATATGTGCGTTTACTGCTGCGGTGTGTACAACAGTAATGGAATAATATTATGTACGTACACCATGAGAGTGTGGATGCACGTGTACTACGAACGAACCATCGTTTCCTGCTACGAGTGCGGTATAATATAATATATAAACGTTTACCTGCATATCGGTGTACTACGACTGTAGTCGTCAATAATATAGTGTACAGTACTATTATAGGTACATATAATATTATGCAGGTGTGTGTGCTCGCGTGAACGGTTAGAAAAATAATTGAAAAAAAAAAACTTTTGTTTTTCATGCATACACTGTCGACTGACAAAACGTTTTTCGACGTCCCATGCCTTGCAGGTCACACGTGTGAGCGTAGTTGAAAAAATGTGTACACTATCTGCTGCTGTAAATGATAATGATAATACAATATTGTACAACGATATATTATTATTATACTTTTGAAATTTACAGAGAATTGTCCTGCTTATGTGGCGCACGATTAAACCACGGTCAACGTACGAATACCGATTTGCTGTATACGTGTAAGCTGCGTTAACCTTTTTTGCCGGATCGGATTCCAAGAGGATTCAAAAAGGATGAAAACAACCGAATTCGAATCCGAATCTGTGTGTGTGTGTGTGTGTGTGTGTATGATACCACCGTATGAATGTAGATACCCTTAGTGTTAGAATTTCCACGGAGAAAGGGATTTTCAGTATTCGGCTTCACCACTAGCGGTTTTTTAAAAAAAAATCAAACGCTGGTTTTTCAAAAGACCCATGCAGGATAATATACGCCGCGATAAATTTGTAACGATAGCTTAATATTTATCGATTTTTATTTTTCAACCCAATGTGACAATGGTTCGCCATGACCATTTTATTATAATTTGTATAATTGTGACGATACGCGTTCTTGTAGAGAAAAAGGTCACACAAATTGAACTATAACGTATAAGTGTATAAAAATATTCCTATTATAATTAATTTATTATCTGACATGCCACCATTTCGGTACCCTATATTTAATAGCAATAATAATATAAAATATTATTGGAGTAGTTTGTGTTAAATAATAATATTATTATCTAGTGACGAATTTTTTTAAATTTGAAATCCAGTTTCTCGACCATTGGTATCCTCAATTAAAGTACTGGTTAAAGTACTGGGCCGGTTATTACAGTCCCACTTTTTGCGAAAAATAATTCATGATTGTCATTGTTAAAAGTTTGAGATTTGTAATATTTATATACATGTATTTACATACATATATTTATTTTATCAACATAAATCACTGAGGCGCGTTAAAATAGCTCACGCTGTGAAACACGATGAAATACCTAAACGTCGACAGAGCGCGTATATTATATTATAATATAGTCATATGGCGGTTCATACGCGTATTCTCAACAACGCAAAGTTGTAATCTTTGTATTTTTTAAACGGTATAATATTCTATTATTATTTTAGGTACATTTTCTGTAAAAAAAAAAAAAAAAAAACAAATCAAAAACCTTTTAATACAGGGAAAATTGATTTTTTATATCATCGGGAGATTGAACATTTTTCAAGCCAGCAGGCCGTTATATCAGCGGTGTATAATATATATATATTTATTAAAATAAAGTATATTAAGCTGCTCACGTTATAATATTATGTTCAACACCCTACGTATACCTGTAGAAACCATTATCCCAACGTGTGCTCGTGTTTAAGCGCAGTAATATTATGTACTATATTATGTCGGACACGTTTCGTCCCGCAGCATCAGCAGCAGCCGTAGTATAAATCTCGATTGCGCGGCTACGATATGCGTCATACGATGTTTTCAACAGCGCGCGGTTTCCTCGCCCCAACGGGATTTCATGTACATCATTTATTGCAATTAACATTTACAGTGTACATTATAATGTATATAAATAATAACTGTGGGGATATTATAATTTCAAGTTAAAATCTTATTAAATAAAAAATAAAAAATATGGATATATTACCATATTGTAAACGTATATTTTTTTATTTTTATATCATAAATATTATATTAACCATGAACAATAATGATGAAACGGATGGGACCTTCCAAAACATATAATATAGACACGGAACGTATAAATAGTGTGGCTGAGAAAAAAAATCTATAACATAAATATTGCTCTGTGAAAATAGGTATAATCGTTATTAATTTTTGATAACATGGAAAATTATTATTTTTAAAAATTATATAAAATATCATATTATCAAAATGCGCACATTAATATTACTGATTACATATAATATTGTTTCACATAGTATTTTAAACTGTGATAATTTACTGTAGCACGACAATCATGTTTCAATAATCGCATTGGGGGTATAACCTTATGGTAACTTGCTTTCTCTTCGGCCGCACGTTTAATAATTATTATTGATATTTAATAACCATCCGTTTCTTTATTAATTTATGACCCATGGACCATGATTATTATAATATCGCGTACTGATGCGGCGCCCGCTACGTTCATTATACAATACTGTGTAATATTATTTCGCGTTTGATGTCGGAAACGTCGTATCGTGCCGTATTGTGCGCATATAGTGTGTTTTACCGCATATTTCAATTGGATGAATAACGAAATATAATATTTAATTCGATATTAATTACAACTAATAATCCTACGTCACTCGTCGTAAATGGTCTGCGTTCCGTTGTGAATACT
Organism: Chaitophorus viminalis; assembly: GCA_025469195.1. Classification (NCBI taxonomy): domain Eukaryota; kingdom Metazoa; phylum Arthropoda; class Insecta; order Hemiptera; family Aphididae; genus Chaitophorus; species Chaitophorus viminalis. Next base: position 14,663 of record JAIPRK010002005.1, read on the forward strand.
TTGTTCGACAGTAAATAAAGGCGTAAGAGTGTATAGTACCTATTCGTGTCCTATACACATATATATATATATATATATATATATATATATAATAATAGGTATGGACCGCGCGATAAACAATGGCCGATGTGGCAACGGTGCCAGACATCGTCGTAAACGAATAACATATAAATGTATACTATTGTTGCACACAGGCGGAAATATACGTCTTCTTGTCGCATTTCTGCCGTCACCGCTTGCTCGACTTAACGATATAATAATAATGACATACAGTATAATATACGTGTTCATAGATTTACACTAATAGCTAATAAAAATAAGATTAAAAAAATGTATATAATATGTACCGATACGTTTCGATTGTAAATTTTCTTTGTTAACAAGTTATTCTTTTCCTCCGGGTCGACCTGATTAGTTTCTTTATAACGATTTCATAATATTATTATAATATAGAACGTTTTTTTTTTTGCTTTTTATATTTTTTTTTTATTTTTACCTAATCGTGAAGTTGTATACTATTTCATATAAGAATCTCATACTACCCATCAGATATTATAATACTTTTGATTTCTTCTCATCGACTATACTACATAATAGTATAAACCATACATGGATGATGGCAGTATATGACATGACACTGATTGTAGTATACAAATTCTAATCATAATTTTCGACGCTTCTTAGTCGATTAATTATAATAATTACATCGAATTACGTTTTTTGTCTAATAAGATGGTGTGTTAATTGCGATTGCATTGATGAGCGAGTAACCTCTTCCGGACACATAGTCGACTATAATATGTAATATTTTCGCGATAGGCGCGTGTGTCATTGGGCTACGTCCAAAACGCACGGTAACCTCGCGTCAACCGCGTGCCCATCGTAATCTGAGAAAAAGAAATCACAAACTACGATTAAAAAAAAAAAAAAAAAAAAAAAAGAAAAAAGGTCGTCAACCCTGAGGAAAAAAATACACACACACTGTTCTCAGCAGAGAAACAACACCGCCGCCGGTCCCTTACTGGCAATAGGCCCGGATGCGCAGTAAATATTAATAATAATCGTCCAGACACAATATTTTAAGCTGTACCGTGCGTATTAAGTGGATCTTTGTTCGATACACAACCGTGCATAAACTAATAAACTAATTATAATATTAAAACAGTGCGGTTTGTCGATGGCTGAGAGCGAGCACTCGATAACGGACTTATCGTCAACGTACAAAGCATATTATAGAATGCGTGTGTGTGTGTGTGTGTGAGTGTATTTTTATTAGTATACATTACGTCCCTATGTCAAAATCATTATAATATTCTATTAGTACAAATAACAGCAGCCGTAGTTTGTAGCTGTCGGGAAAAATATTAGTATTATACAATGCACGTTCACGCACATGCACAGTAACAATACACATTCGGAGCGGTAGTTTTTTTTAGTCGCTTTTGAAGTTTTAACAAATTATACGTCGGCTTGTCGGTTTGATTTGAATGCGATGTAAACTCGATTATAATATATTGTCTATCGGTTTTCAATATTTTTTTTTAAAAAAAAAAACAAAAAACAAAAAAAAAAAACACTGAACAGACTACGAGTAGGATGTGAATCGCACACGTTGTCTCAGCAATACAATAATATAACAAACTAATAACTATGATATTATAACGATAAAACGTGTACAGGGAAGACGATGAGCGAGGCAAAAAGTTTTTTAAAAAATAAATAGTGAAATCAAATAAAACTGTACCTTTTAAAGTAAAGTATATTTATAAGATGCTCTCTCTCTCTTTGTCCTCTCAATATGCTCGTTTTTACGAGTCCTTTGATTTTAAAAACGTTTAAGATATTATTATAATTGACTCCGGATGGTATGCTTTATGGTTCCGGATAATATGCGTGCAGGTTCATTTGATGTTAACATCAAGTATTGATCAAACATTTATACCGATAAGATTAGCTGATGCACAAGTACTATTATAGAGAAGGTAGACAGCAAGGAGGAAGAAGAGTATGCGGTTATTCACAGTTCACACCGATGATGCTCCTATATAGTAACAAATGCTTTCGTATTTATATAATTAACGAGTTTAGAAAATTAACAACGATTGTATATTTTAACAATGCTGACGAGACCTACTTATATTACCTATATCATCATGATTAATATTAGAACCTTTTTTAAATTCTGAAAATATTTAAATGTGAAACAAGCAAACATTTTTAAATACCTTATCATTTTAGTATAAATGTAATAATATTATTATTCTTTTTTTTTTCTTGCATTGGTTAGTTTGGTTCCTCTTATTATATAGTTTTTTACCAATTCCATTGTAAGCGTCATAAACGGATTCTACCTTACTTGTTCTATTTCCTGGTGACAGCAACTATATACATATATTACACGTAATGTTATGTCTTTCGGTTTATACGTTAAATGTCATACGCGGAACGAAACGTATAATTGTTGACGAAACATATTAATACACAAATCTTTATTTGCGATCGGTCAGTGCGTTGCGAGATGCTTCGGTTGGAACCGCGCATATTAACATAATATTATTATAATAATTATTATTGTATTGTCGATATTATATTATTGCCGTTGGATCCAATGCGGTTGCAGCAGGGATGATATTGTGATAATTGATAAACGAAGGCGCTTACACAGCTCCTTGCATGTACGGCCATAATTATTTCCGCGGCGCGCGGGCTGCCGTCTCCATTGGGGATACTATAATACTATCGTCGCCTGTCGGATATTAATTAAATCTAGACCGAGCGACCATAACTTTTACCGAGATTGTCAAGTCATCCAAAAACCATTTCCGTTCAATCACCGTGGTAAAACATGGAGGATGGAGATAACTTCACCGATCCCGGGAAACTATAATAACGGGAAATTTTAACAAACGTTCGCATAATAATTCGATTTTGTTTTCTTCGTCTTTCTATCTCTGTCTCTGTCTCTCTCTCTTCCAGTGTAGGTATACTACTCGGCAAGCAGAAAACTATGACGCCAATAGAGGAATAATATTATCTTTGTATAATTAATACGAATTTGTGCACCTGCATTGTAACAGTGATAAGTACCTAAATGATTATAAACGTTGCCAAGCATTCTCCTAGATTCTCAGTGAAATGAGGAATGCGATAATGTAGTTTTTACTCATTATTTTTTGTAACTGCAGTGTACATAATTGGAAATATGTTTCGATCAGTGATAACCACGATCACGGGAGGAAGTTTTTGATAGGAAATGTTGTCTAGAGAGCAATATGGTGCATTGGTTTCAAGTTTTAAAGACCAATATAGCAATCATATCATTTACCCGTTCCGGTAGCTCATTCCATCATAGAGTCTCACCTATTTTATATATACTTATTTAAGTATAATCATAATCTATACAATCTCATAATATGTATAAATAATTACTTTTAATTACATACATAATATGTATAAATTACAATAACAGAAATGTCTGATGGATGGGCCCTGCAGTAGTGCCACTCTGTATGTTCGAATTACGTTTAAACTAAAACAGCGTTCGTTCACGTCACAATAATGTAAAATCGTCATAAGAACCTAAACTGCGTAATGTTGTAACTGTGTACGCATTGCCTACCGAACCATTTAAATCCTAAAAAATCAAATTCGATCACTATAATGTGTTACGGATTTTGTACATCTTTTTCGATGTGCGGACATTTCGACTTTCGAATTCGAATCGTGATGAGTTTATTTTTACAAGATAATATTATTACCACGAGTTTCCACTGCACCGTGAAATCGATGTTTATCCTACGGATCCCTCCACATTACTACTTTTTGATTATATGCGCTTTAAAAGTGCTGCAAGATCTTTATAGAATTTTATTCGGTTACGCGTACAACCTGCAGTTATGGTATAATATCATCCTGTTTACTTTCAGAGTTTTACTACCTTCTCCAATCATGTCGGCTTAAATGTATTTACCGGTGAGTTTAATGCCAATATATGTAAATTAGATTTTTAGAATAAATTTCACTTTTTCGATATTTTACCATAACTGTTTATAATATTTTCCATGGAACTTTTACTTTACACTTAATACCTGGATTTAGTTGCATTTGAGATATTAATTTCATAGATTTTTAAAAAGATATTTTAACTATTTACATCATTCGTTTACAAGATCTTTATATTAACCTAACGGAGTTTATATGAGTTAGTCGAATTAAAACAATTATTTTTAGTGAAGCGATGTGCCGCATATAATAATCTTGTGGTTCAGCATTGTCAAGGAAGATTTTATGATTCGTCCACGCGATAAAATTACATATACACAAAGAAAACACATTATATATAATATATTATTATGATATGCAAGATTATTATGACAATATACTCGCTGCGTCTTGTCACATAATTATTGTTCGAGTGTTGAGTCATATATATATATATATGAATATATATGAGTACTCGAGCGAAGAGTTCAAAAATATGATACAACCTCCGTTATGATATTATTATTATTATTATATTTATGTATATATTTATGCTGTTTATTCTGCTATTAAAAACCATCGTACGGACGTGTTTGATAAGCGTTTGAGCCGCTTGAAGTACGTTGCCGTGGATCGTATAGAGCTGTGTAATATTTATTGTATTTTCTTTTCCTTCGTGTGTATATTATTGTAATATGTCTTTGGCATCATCAGTATTATGGTGTTATATTGGATGGCAGCCGATTGCTTGATAATATATGCATTAAACTTATAACAACGTAGTATCCGTATACGACTGTTACGGAATAGTTGGCTAGTAAATATACAGATATATATGTAAATAATTTATACTTGAACGGAGAAAAGAAATTTTTGAAACGCAATTTAACTGCACGTACGCATTCGACACGCGTGTATGCTGTATAAGTGTGTTATTACACGGCAGATGATGCCAAGTATAACTTTATTCAAATTAAAATATGAAAATAAGATGTCGTTGATCGTAGTGTATATGTTTATGTTTTCAACATATTTTATGGTTTTTATTCGAATCGCGAAATGTATTTTTTATCTTTGGTAGGTAAAGTTTGAATTCAACTATTCGTGTTTTATCCGTGTAACATTAACGAAATATGTTCCCGCCGTAGACCGTGTGACCGTTTAATAAGTATTAATAATACATTATTAAGATCGAGCACGTGTTAGACTCGGAATTTCCTACCGTATATAACTGTATAACTCTATTTCCTATAAAACATTGCAGATTCTAGCGATTTGTAAAAACACGGTATTTAATAATATATTAAAGAAATTCACTTGTTACGCCCCATCAAATAATGGCTTTTTGCGAATTAAGTTTCTTTGAATAAAAAAACGGTTTCCCCCTTATTCTAAAACCTGTTGTTGTATTTAATTTGCCCCGGGGAGGAAATAAAACGTCAAGTAAAGTAATCAAACGGAGTACCTATGTACTGTAGCGAAGGACTTTATTGCAAAGTATTGTTGGTGTTGGTGAATTAAAAACCGGAAATAACACGATATCGACTTTTTCAAATCACTCATATATGACCTATTTCGTACCGATAGCATTGATGATACCTGCAGTGTCCATCCATCATCGAGTGCCCGTAGTACGGATTCGTGCGTTGTACGCACCACACATGCCTTCAAACAACCGACAGTCCAATCTGCAGGGAAAGATCCATCAACGTCCACAGCTAGTGCAGAGGCTGTGAAACGTGCACGAAATAATAACACTTATTAGAAGCGGGTCCAAGTAGGTAGTGTTATGGTAAATTGCACGTATATAACAGCTGTTCTCGTTATTCCGTCAGACAAATCCGGGATTAACTGCAGTAGACCAGCTCCACGTGTTATTATACTCGACGTTCAAACAAACGGTCAAAGGCTTATTCACCAACGATGACCGTATATTCGAAACTTACACGTTTTTCTACGGCTAATACAATTTTCTATAATATACTTATGCAGTCGATCTTCGATTGTCTATTGCACAGGTTTAATATTAAAATCGATTAATCTCGTTAATGGCAATAAGGCTTTGTGACAGTTATAATATTGTCCATCAACGATAACATAATATATTATTACTTACGGTAAAACAAAAAGCTGCCTTCTGGCTTTAATTTAAAATATTTTCTTATTTTATTTATTTATTTATTAGCATATAAAAATTTAAAAAAAAAATTATTTTACATATTTCTGATTAACTGTATTATAAAACTATAACACTAGATGCGAATAATAATAATAAAAATAAGTACCAATTTCAAAAGTAACGAATTCAAATTTTCTACTAAGTCTCTACAACAATCTCTACACCAAATTAAATTCAAAAATAGCACGTTTGTTAACTCCGTTTTAGTATTTTATAGTGTAACATCAAAATATCTATAACGTGAAACATATTTTTTTTGTACTCTATTGCATTCTACTACATTCCGCTCCAAACTGTGACTTGTATTAATAATAAACGTTGTCCTTTTTTTAATAGTATTTTGAGCGGATTCATTTTGTCTTGTCGAGCTCTATATTTTCATCGCTATGATATTTTTGTCCTTTATTTTGTATATATTTTAAAAGAGACCGAGGATTTAAACGGGGAGGGGGATTTAGAGTTTCTGTCTCGAAAGCACGCGCGGGGACAAAGGGTAAAAGCACACGTCACCTACAGAGCTTCTTGACGTCGACTACAGTGGAAAACTCTTAGCCAATTGTTATTTATATTTTATATTTGCATAATAAAACTGCACGATTTAATATTTTTATTTAACTGCCAAAGTAAATGTCAGTTTTTGTACGTTTTCAGGTCTGAAAGCTTCGCTTGTTTCTTTTTACCCCTGATATGTGTGTATACAATTCGAAATTGTTAAAAAAGGCTATCCTATATCATTATGAAATGAAAACATATATCCTTTACTCTGAATGCTTGACATTACACTTCTACTCACTTTCACTAAGTATGACACATCGAATTTGATAAGTAAAATAATTCCCGTGGTATGAATTTGAAAAATGTATTTATTTAATAATATGTAATTGTAATCAATATGTTTCTGTAAAATCTATGTATTTTCTTACAAAATATGTATAAGATAATATACAAATATATAATATGTATACTAGTCTTTATATACCCATTATTTATTTACAAATATGCGTTTTCCTTATAACTTTAAGGAGAATTTCAAATATAAAATTAAACTTCATAGGTTTATAATAAACAAGTTTTTATAAGTATAGATGACAAAAAAAATTACTTGAACATTGAAATTAAGGATAATAATTAATAATTTTATCATGCAGTATTAATTTTATGAAAATGTGAACGCACCAGGCTCAAGCGTATAACGTAATAGTAAGTAATTTCGAATATTAGCCAAAAAATCGTTAAAATTTTAAATAGATGATTCACGTAATCAAAATAATTGATAAAAAAAGTTAAATTAGAAAAAATATCCTTTTGTGAAGTGTTGATTTTGTAGAAATATAAATAAAGTATCAGTATACTAATAATTATAATTATGTATATATATATATATATATTATATAATAATCATAATAATTTTTTTACTAACTTATGGGTATATATTTTTATTAAAACCAAAGAGTTATAATATATACTTCACTTATATATTTTCATTCAAATAACCGTATTTTTTTATAACATAAATGCATAACTGCTAAGTACGAACAAATTAAAATTGATGTTGAAAATTAATTCTAAACCAAATAACCACATCAATATTTATGCCCAAAAATGTGTAAGATCATTAATTTTCAATTAAAAATTCATTGTACATTGAAATATTTAAAACGGTAATTGAAATCAAAATTAACGAAATCCGACAGTCAAAACCATTACCTGTTAAAACGGAAAATAATTAATGATCAAATCCATTATGAGACCCGATGTCATATTTTCACACACCAGACGACTGCTTTTGTATATCAATTTTAATATTTCATTTCGCAATGATGTAACTTGTATTAAAAACATAATTATATTATTTTGTATACGAACCGAAAATTGTTTCCTGGCTACGTATTTTCTTGAACACTCATTACACAAATTAATTCTTTCTACAGTCGACTGAAAAATCACTTTCACTTGAAATAATTTCAGCTTACCGAATGTTTTTAATATCGTGTATTCATTTTTTGCATACAAATGTATAATATAAATGTAATTATTTTATTTAAATTTATTTTATTTGATATCAAAATTATTAAAAAACTATTACTGCACCTTAATATGAGCGGAAAATTTGTATGGAGCGAGCAGGGATGCCCAAAAGTTATTTTGTTTCCTATATTGTAGTTAATAACTATACACGTCAAATCATAGAGTTATTATTACTAATAATAATATCATCTCCTGTTCACCATCGGACAATTATAAATTCAATATTATTCAGTCACGATGAATAGTTTTTTTCTTTATTCATAGTGTATTACTGTCGACTAACCGGATAGTGTAACAGGTATCGATTAAAAATAACTATGATAAGGTGCATTCGACGTGCAATATGTAGTAATAAATCGTATCTATCGTTAGCAGTTTGTTGATAATTATCGGCGATGACTTTTTCGCCGGTACACCGATACTAAGATACTACATAGTTCTGTCTAGATAATTTATAGTATCTGTAACCGTGGTCTAACGCAGTGGTCTTCAACCGGTGGGTCACGTGAGCTTTAATATTGGGTCGCATTAAGTCATCTTCTTAAAATAAAAATTAAATTTATAAAATCAATTAAAGTCATCTCAATTTTATTAATATTTTCAATGACTTATTTATGCGAAAAGGCGTTTTCTATACTATAAAAAATTTGAAAACGTCAAAAAGAAATAAACCTAAAATTTAATTTTTATTTATTCAGTTTTAATAGTACTATTATAAAGTATTAAGCAATTTTAGCATTTTTACAAAGCTTACGTTGGTCAAAGAAAAATGTAGGCCAAAAAAGGGGGTCACGAGTTCAAAAAGGTTGAAGTCTATACTACAAAATATTTTTTATACGCTCACGCATCGAATGCAAATAATAATTATATTGTAGTAATATTAATAATCACTCATGGCCGGTGGCGCGGGGATAAATGCGAAAGTTATACGCACGCGCACTCTTACGGTTAACCGAAACACACTGATTTGACGTTTTTACCGCTGGAAAAGGACAACAAATTATAATAAAATCGTTACGATAATAATATGCATTACGATAAATATTGTTATTGTTAGTGTTATAACAAAAAACCATCGTTATCCCTCATCGTATATTCCCAGAGGTTTGGAAATGCTCGTATTTTCCTCATTACGCTTTATACATATAATTTATAAGTGCACGAAGACGTGCGCGAGTCATTAAAATATCAGCCAACTTTCTTTAAATTAATTTTGAATTCATTTCGTCGTTATACCATTATTAAATAATGCACATTATGCGTTCGAAAACAACACCACCGTGCGTGTGTAATATCGAAAACTCAATGCTTTGATGGAAAATTGGTATAATTTTTTTTTATCAACAGACAACAATAATATATTACATCATATTTGAGTAATGTAAGTAATATGACCCGTAGAGTATTACGTTGATGTTCAGGAATGACTCAAAAAGAAAGCTGGATAATAAACCGTCGTAAAATTGGTATTTTTACATCAAGCCCTATCGAACTTTGAAACTTCAAACTACTCCACTTAGAACGTCCATACAGTTAATATAATTTGTTTGTTGAACATAATTTTGTGTCGTACCTATACAGCTGCGATATACAAACTGCATAGCATCACTTTTTATTAAAATGCCAATGTTAGCTTTGTTGCGGTGCACATCATTGACCGCGGTTAAAAGCTATTTGGCACCTCAACCGTATCTACCCGAATGTATTTTTCCGGATAACACATCGGGCTGTTTACCATCCATTGTTAGCGGTTAAAATATTATACTGAATGACAGCAAATCGTTTGACCTCTAACAACTACACAAGAATGCGGTTAAAAATGTATCTTTTATCTTGTATACGATATTGACATAGCGACAAGCGTACTGTTGGATAGTAAACAGTATTAATTTACGAATCTTATGAATGAAATAATTAATGTGAATCATATATGAGAAAAAAACAGTTCTTGATTTTAAAATTTCGTTTACTTAAAATTTAAAATTAATAAATATTGTAATTATAATTGTCAAGCAGACTTCCTTAGTATTAAAGTTAAAGTAGTGTTCGAAAAATGATATCAATACTTTCACGGAGCTTTCGTTTGTTAAGACCACTTCCCATAGGGACATATTGTATTTTATTGACACGGTAATAGTGTAGGCGGTGAATGTGGACATTTTAACACTACATAATCCCGTGGTTCGATATAGCAATCACGGTTTATTGGTTATTTATTTTCGAGCCGCCTGTTATCGCATCGCAAACTGAATTTTATTTTTTATATCACATTTTAACTGGTCTATTTGGTGTTTGGTACACACGAAAATATGAAATAACATGTGGTTTTTTTTTTCTACGGATCGAAAAATAACGACATTAATTTGCATCTAAGTTAACTTATAGAATTTACGTATTGTTATTGTTATTGTTGATACAAAAAGTTTTACACGTGTAGTTCATTAAATCATTTTGAATAGTTTATTGCTAATGCGAAGTAATATAGTATTATGTGTGCATAGAAAATGTCCAAACTTACAATAAAATATACAATTAAACTTTGTCGCGTACGCCGTACAGCCATATAGGGGAAACGGCTAGGTTTAGTTGTGCTTAAAATAAAATAATATTATGTTACGTATTGTACCCCCTGCAGCACTCAACACACGTCGTTACAGGTATACACCGTATACTATATGTGTAATCTTTCGGTAAAAAAAAAACAAGAAAATCTTTCCGCAATGACGACTGTTCGTGACGAAGATTCGTCCTCCGTTCATTCTCTTTGAACAACAGTATAACACGGAGATGGCCGTGTCCGTCGATTCTTTCAATAAAAACACGGCGTTCCCAGTAGGCAAGCGATTTACCCACATGTGCGTACAATATGTAATTACTAATAACTAATAATATTATAATAGGCCCAGGACTCGGATCTTATTATAGCACTAAAAAGTACTAAAATATACGTTATTTCATGACTTAACAATTCTTAAAATAAGTTCTGTAACATATTATTATGGTTGGAAAACATTACAAATAGCAAGAAATCAATTATTTGAATTTATATTAATTATTTATGAGTAATACATATTTTATATATAATATATACTATTTACTATATAGTATATATATTAAAAAAATAAAATAAACGGAAGTATGAGAGTTTTTAAAATCTAGACATCGTATCATACAAAACTTTTGTCAACCATTCTCATTAAAATTTACGAGATTTTCAAAAAAACAAAATTAAATCAAATTTAACGAGCATGTTGGTAAAAATAGCTAGGTACTTACTTGGAAATCATTCAATATATGCAAATCTATGCAGTTTACCGTTATTTAGATACAAAATGCTTGTTACATAAAACAAATTTAGAGTTTATTTAACTATTTCTATCATTATTATTCATGATAAATTAGCAAAATATGCTCAAGTATCCGATCCCTGGCTATAACGATTGCATTTAACAACCGAGAATTTAAGTGTATACTTTGGCTACATTCCATGCGCTGTTACGTTTATATTGGCGTTTACTGTTTGATTTACCCATCAACACTTTACGACTTATGACTATCGGACTATGTATACTTTATACCGATATAATATTGTTATCGTCCACTATAATAGTTTTGTCTGTAGTCCATGTTCGTGTTCCGTTTGATTTCAGCAGATTTCAGTGCACGGTAGAGTAGCTGACGATGTAACGCAGATCTTACTGACCGGTCTGCAACATTGACCACAAACCTAACCCAATCTGACCGTGGTTTCTAAATCGTAACGATCGTCTTACCGACCATTTACCAACCTTATTCACGATTTGACAGATGTATTTTCCATATAATTGTTTATTCATTTTTTTGTTTCATACAGATATAATCGTCATGACTTCACCCGCAGCGTCTCCACAAAAACCGGCCATCACCAACTCCACCGCGTCTCCGGCCCGTTTGCCGAGCGTGCAACCGACGCCCACGCACCACTTGCAGCCAGCCGCAACCGCGATCGCACAGTCCATCCAGGGTAAATGGCAGTGCGCACTACGAGACAACCCGGTTATGGCCAGCGGAACAATGGCATGGACGCGAGTGTGGAGATTCTCCAAGCTTCTGTTGCAGACCGGATGTTAGATGACTAGACGATAACGACGACGACGACGCGATTTTAGACTTAATAGTTGTTGTTTTTTTTTTACCCTCTCTCTATCTATCTATCTCACTCTCTCTGCCTCTCTCATTCTCTATAAGAAAAAAAAAAAAACAATTTCAAAATTCGGTAGACAGTATTACTAACAATATATTATTACTATTATTGTCCGTATACTTACACGTCGTGCACGCAAATAAAAAAATACAACATGACGTGATGCCGCCATGCCGGGTCCACACATGTCAAGAAAGCAAAAGGAAACATAACTTCAACTTTTCCCGATGCAATCGGGACTATGTGAATAATTTTCAAAAACAAAAACAATAGAAAAACCTGCTGCAGACTCGCGGCATGGATCTAGTGTACAATATATATTTACGACGATGAATTCGCAATCGAACTTTGGCGACACGTCTAAGACGTTATCGTAGTTGTACGGTAGACTTTGTACCTATACGACGCGTATAAATAATAATATTGCCGTCGTAGACATCTCCCGGAAGATAACTCAAAACCCAACAGTTTTCATTTGCACTAACTGTAACGACTTTCGTCTTCGTGACGAAATCTTACGTCTTAGCACACTGCCGGCCGTTTCTCTCGGCGTATCCGGCTTGTGAGGTACAAAAAACCGCCCCTCCTCCCCACCAGTTCCCCCGGGATGAAATTAGAATTGTCCACAACGACGATGACGGCCCCGAGGATTCGATTTGGGTGACTTTTTTTGTTAAGATTATCGACCGAAACGGTTCTCCCGAAGGCATAACATTATTAAGGCACAGCGGCGATCGTTGGACCGACCAAACTGTACGTAGAACGACGATACGGACGATATACCGTACAAAAATCGCAGCGCGCCGTGTACGATTTGATCGGATGATAATATGTTCTATAATATACGGATAAACAATACGCGGAATGAATACAAAACGGAATATTCCGTTTATACGATTTTTCTATTCAATTATTATTATAACTATAAATTACTATTACACTATTATTATTATTATTGTTATTATTGTAACAGGGACGCGTACATATTATAATATATACATATAACAGTGCTGTGCAATTACTATATACTTATAGATATGTAAATGATGTGTTCTAGTATATACATATTATTATTGTTATTGTACTCACCATTTAGAGAGACTGTTTAGGTTTTCGTGTGCTCCTCATATAAAGCAATAATATAAAAACATGACCGTTACCCGTAATTTTTAGCGTATACAAGTTAGCGATTTTTATACATTAAATTTATAATAAATATAATACAAAATAAAATTTTTTTTTTTTATTTTTTTTTTTTTTTTTTTTTTTTTTTTTTTTTTCAAAATACTAGACTTATACATGATATTAGAATTTATATCATACTTCTCGTTGTATTAAAGTTTATTTAAATGATTGTAGCAAGTCACTATCAACACATACACACACACACACACACACACACACACACACACACACACACACACACACATACTATTATAGTACAAGTATATAAGACGGATACTGCAAAATTATATCCGGCGAGAATGTACTACCCGTTCTATGTTATATTCATATAATATTATGTTATATTCTACGATTCAGTGCTGTGTTGTATATATGTACCGCGGTTGAATTCCGATCCGTTGGCTTTGATGTTATTAATTATACGTACTACGCGACGGATCAGCGGATCTCAACAATACAGTACCAATTAAATACATATAGTGCAATAATATTTTAGGACATGACGTACAACATGTACCGCATACCGTATAACCGCGTTTAGTAATAGTATAGTCAGTGTTAGCCACCAAGACTTAGGACCTATACCGGTCACTAATTTATCGATGTTTCTTCTATTGCTGCGTAGGTAGGGCGTACTACCATTGTACGATAATATTAGTAATTGCGATTATTTAACTCGATGTCTCGTAATATTATGCTATACCTATTATATAATTATTATAATAATATTATAATCCTGATTTAAACGAATATAATTTATTATTATTGTACGTTAGACTTATTGATGTATAATTATATAGGCATTTTTACGTTTCTACATTATAATATAATAATATGTACTATCTAGTTTACGTGACGTTTTGTATTTTGTAAAGACATTTTGTAGCATGTTTCCTAAACATTGTTTATTATGTGGATCGTTGTAAGCAAATGTTTGCAATTTTTTATTATTATTATTATAACATTATAAAATTTATGGAAATCACTAGATTTTTTTATTTTTATTTATTTATTGGTTTCAAGTCAAACGATACTTTTGTATTAGGTATTTGTGTATTTACATCAAACTAAATGTATTCTGTTGGGTGAGTTGGAATGCGAGTAGAAACCGCTGCTACCAGCTCTTGGACTATGTTTATTACACATTAATTTATTTTTGTGAGGAATAATAAACTCTTAAAAAAGAAAAATCTGTAAAATAAAATTCCAGAATCCCATTAAATTTCGATAGCTTATTTGTTGCAACTATTATATAATGTATTTAAACTATAAAAAATATTTGATAATTACCAAATAGAATAAAAGGCTATTGTTATTTTTATTTTTATTACTTTTTAGATAATAAATAACATTTGTATTTATTAAAGTATAAATTAGTTTTAAAAACCACATTATATTATGTACGGTTATAAATAATGAAAACTAAAAGCTAAAAGACTCAAGAGATATTTGAAAACATTTTTTATAAAAATAACAATAACTACATTATATTTAAAATATTAAAATATAGTCGGAAAATGCACAGTAAAAAATCGCTTGATTGCAGTTACTTAGTATCAGTGTCTTTTTTGATCATTATAATGTTGGTATTCAAAAACGCTTCATTATTTATATTTAACGTGTGATCATTGTCTGTAGAAGAAGTATTACTATAAGAAATTTAAAATAATATATTATCGTTAAGGAATTATATTTTGTAAGTAATACCATGATGGAATAATTAATATAGGAGTCTTGAATACTGTACATCACATAAATTATGTTATAAAATGATGCTTCTTACTAGTTATCAAGATACATTTTTACAGACTCCCTTGCATAGTTGCATCAATTCATATTTAAATTTACAATTTATAAACTGCGCAGACTTGTGTTGTCGAGAAAAAATAGAAAAGTCGGGATCTAGCAACTATTACATTGTTAGTGTATTTAATCGTTTGCTATAGTCGAATAAAAAAATTCTAACCATTGCGAGATACCGATACATGATAATTACACCTGATGTAGACGTATTTTCTTATTATATAAAAAATAGGCCAATGTCAGAGAAGTTACCGAAATAAATTGCGTTGATTCAAATGAATCGATGCATATAGTTAGTCATATAGTTTAGCTTAGTAGTGTAATCAACCGATGATAGTGTATTTAATTTCAACAATACCCATAAAAAATCGTCATATAGTCAGGCATTTTTTAAAATATTACTTCGTTCAGAATCTGAAATGGTTTCTCCAATATTTCAACAGTAAACAAATAAAATATTGTTTTAATTTATGCTCAATAGACTTTTTTTTATATTAATTGGAATAGAAATACACTATTACAGCATTATAGGTTATTCAATAAGTTAATTAACTCCGAATGTTGTACAAACATTTTTCTTTTCTTTCTAACTATATTGCTCACCTTTGAATGTATAATATCAATATATACTCGAACATACGTGTATCATGTATGTGTTTGTACATCATGTTGTATATCATCAAGACTCTATAATATAATATGATATTCAAAAATATGTACACAACAACGGTAAAATAATTATTTTATTTTTATTTTTTTGTTATCAATTAAGAGAAAATCTACAATATATACAGCAATTGTAAATAATAAGCCGGTTTAATAAGAGGTGAATATAATATAAATAATGAATTAATATAAATTTGAAAATTATCCAGTGGTAACACCCAGCATGTGCGTTTGTTATTTTGAGATCCTTAAGCAAAAGGAGCATTTTCTTTTGAGTCTTTATCGTAAGTTATCGAATAGTGTGTTAGTTTTTAATTTTTGTGATAAGAAAATTTTATTATAGTATTTGAATAGAGTAAAATACATTTTGGAGATTTGATTTCAAGTTTGTACGTCGGGATCATTAAGAAGGTTATTATTATATATCAAGGCAATGGAGAAAGTAAGCGAAAACAAATAGATTGGAAGGCTTGAACGTATATTGTTTTGGTGTTGGAGGATTTTGCGGTTCCCCATAGTTGGATACTGTATGTTCATAATGGTTTATAAGTAAGGAATTAGTAATTTATTATTAATGTTCATTTTGTATCACAATAGGGATCCTAGTAGATAAAGTAATGTGTTTAAATCTATACATTTAAGCTAAAATCTTAATAAATTCTTTTAAGGTTTGAGTAAACCCTTCTCATTTTATTTATCAAATATTATGAAAGATTAAATTTGAATATCAAATATAAATACAATAATTTCAGTTGTATATACGTTTATTTAACCACTTAATTATTATCATTCATAATAATTAAATTTTCAATTTTTTTAAACCAGAAGACACTAGTAATAATATAACCTCCTCAATGAAAATAACATTCTTAAATAACTTATTTCAATTATCTTTTATTGAATTCATAAATGTATGATTAAAAAAAGGAACCGGATGGGCGACGCTCTGCTGTACGGTAGTGTACCTCGTTCATAAGATACGTTATTATCATAGATTTGTTAAATCTGAATGCAATGCTAGGTATCGTTGCATACGAGAAACGGTTTTAAACAGATATAATTTGTTAATCTATAATAGGTAGGTATATTATATATTATATTATATTAAAATTGTAATATTATGTAAATATTTGTTATTTAAACATTTTAGAAATAATTGTGCCTATGTGCAATGTATTTCAAAAAATTTTGAATAACAGTAAGAATAACTTATGTGGAATCTTCGATTTAATTTTCAAGTATTTTGTCCCAACCAAATTGTTTTTTATCATCAATTATAAAAAAAGAAGTTTTGCGTAAGAATGCCTGTTATTCTGTAATTTTTTAAGGTTTTCCGGACGTTCTTGAAAACTATGGAAAATTTTGAACTTTTGACTTCCCAAAGTATCAATTAGGTTCACGTTGCTTACAGAGAAGTTGATATTTAAGGAAATCGAAGCATTTTTACTGCTCCAAAACGTGATTACAGACACAAAAAATACACATTATTGTAAAATCAATATTCATCACTCCATTCAGAATATTTTAAATATAATTACCATTTATCACATTATACACTCCAAATCCTTTGCCATAAATTACTTATGGAATTTTTTTGATATTTGGGAATAATCGATGGGTTTAGTAATTTATTTTTCTTTAACATAAAATGGTGTACAAATAATTTCATGTACCTGACGGAAAAAGAAGACTCGGTGTAGTATAAACTCAGTTTATAACGAACATTAGCTGGCTTTTAGTATTATAATCAAGATCATATAATTAAAATCATAAAAGTACGCACCATGGTGAAATTATTTATTGATTATTGAAACTCTTATGAATACTAATAAATCATGTTTATTATAGACATTAAATTCAGTGCCGAACGTTATATATATATATATTTATATATATTATACTCGAAGTATATAAATCGTTCAGACATATCAAATCGTTTTCGCAAACTCAAGTTCAAACAAGTATCTAGTGATACTACGGAAAACCTATGTTTGAGTAATTGAGTGAATCAGCGGAAAATACCTGTCCTGAAATACCTGAAAATAAATGGCTTTATTAACTACAGCATCCATGAATACAATCATAATGAAAAATACTTCACCGTACATCACAGTCACTTGCTTGAATCTTTATTCAAAGGAAAGCGATCTGGTCTACACTGGGGGAGAAAAACTTTATTTATGTGACCGGTGCCCGAAGACATTTTCTAAGAGTGTTAATTTGAAAACTCATATACGAGTTCACACTGGAGAAAAGCCGTATCCATGTGTACTGTGTCCGAAGA
>JAIPRK010002006.1:0-32957 GCA_025469195.1 Chaitophorus viminalis
ACGTGGTTTACGCGCGGAGTGTCAGCGCGAATTCTTTGATTCGAAAACACGGCATCCGCGTGCAGGAACCACTCGTGCGGGGAGTAAGTCCAAAAATTCGGTAGTCGAGGCACGTGGGAAACGCTGTCAACCGCGGTCGAGACGGTCGCGGATGGTGATGACTGACCGAGCGCATCGGTCGTATCATGCGAGACATCGCCGTCACTCATTGCAAAAAAAGGTAGGCAGACTTGTCAGGGCGCTTTGAGAAGTTGCGTGTAATATGAAAATTGCAAATTTCGAAAAACACGAGGTCACCAATGCGGCGATTTATTGTGTTAACTCACACGGGGAAAGATGTTTAAGGTTAGGAGTTGTGACTTAAATCGTCGGCAATTATATTTTTAGATGCTTTTATTTAATAAAACAAAAAATATGTACAAAGAGGTTTACATTTTGGCAGTAATAACACAATGCTAACGTCAGTTAGAAAAATTATACAAGTTATATAAAAAAAACGTTACAACCGGCTGAATATAATAAAAAACTACGCGGCGAGACGGACGTAATGACGCGAGCGAGGAGAACACTGATGTAGTTGTATAAGCGTCGGACGTACTCGCGTTCCCGCGACAGTTAGCCGCTGGGGAAACGCGTTGTGGGACAACAGTCGCCACACAACATATGATAACCGTGTATACGACCTGATACGACGATGTTGATAGCAGGTGATAAACGGGGTGATGGTGTCCCAAACGCTGACTTGACGAAAACTGGCCCACGTGTCGGTGACTTCGTCTACTGACGGGACGTCGGAAGCAAAGAACAGTTTTATACTTCGAATAATAATAAATGACTAACGCGGGTTTGAAGTCGCGTTACGACCGCGGACGGCCGAGGCGTTTGAACACGTGAGAATAGAGCGGGTCGCACAGCGCAAGATGCGGACAGGCGACGAAACAACAAATAAATGGAGCTGTGGGTTTTCGGTGGCAGGGGCCAAACTCGGTACACGTACTACGCACGTACGTGTTGAGGTGAGCAGCGAGGCTCGAACTTACAATGATAATGTAAGTCGGTACGCCACGGTTCGCACTGCAAAAAACGGACGGGCGGAACATGTGGTTCGTGGACGAGCAGGGCTCAAGTCACACGAGATGAACGGACGAGCGACAAAGGTCGCTAAAACCACTGTCGCATCGCGACACGGACGGTCGAGACGATACACTGGTACAACGCCGGAACTCGGATGCTCGATGTAAAACAAAAAAAATGGCGTATACAAACAGCGACGACGCACCGGATCGTGAAAAAAAAAGCAAAAGAAAGCCAAGACGGCTGAACAACGACAAAGACGGTGGTGACGTGTGTCGGCGACCAACGGCTAGACCGCAACACCACCCGTCCCTTCCTCGTAATACTAAGTTCGGTTTGCGTAGACTTCGTCGGTGGAGCAGCAGGGTGAAAATATTGCAACAAATTCGGATCGCATGTAGCGTACCGAATTTAAATTCTTCTTGTGTATCCAACAGTAATCAATACGATTATTAAAAAAAAATCAAATAACCGTATGATTTTACAATTTGCTGTGTTTTTTGAAAATATAAAATGCTCTCATTCATTCAAAAATCAACCGATCTCAAATTTTTTTTTCTCTGAGTAACTTATAAGTAATTCTACAAAGTGGCTATTTTGAAAAATTTTCAAAATTTTCTTTTGAAAAATCAAAAATTTATTTTGGTGGTTTTGAATTTTGGATTTCTTTTAACCGTGGTAAAAGATAGGATATAAGTCATATATAATTTTAAAAGAAAATGGAACTTCAATATCTGCATTATATTAAGATTAATAACTACTGACTTTCCAATTAATTTACATACTATATATATTATATACCTAAATAAGACATACGCTGAGATTAATTTCTAAATTTTCATTTCTATTTAATTATTAATGATTTTTATTTTATTTTTTGGTTTTTGGTCATTGACATACTGCCAAACATATTCATCTACATCCATATTCTCTATCTTCTGCCGCTATACTCTCCATTGTATATTAGGTTTGATGCTTCTCGAGTCAATTTTCACGCAGTGTTCCCACCGTAAGCGTAATTTTCCTATATAGCCAGGGATGGTGAACCTTTTGATAACAGTGTGTCAAATCAAAAAGCTTGGTTTGATTTTATTTGCCTCGCGCATCAAAAATTTTTCAGATCTTTTTTGCTAGTAAAATAATTAATTAAACATATAAACATAATCTTATTTGTTGTTATATATTACGTTAATAATATCGACAGTCGTGATAATATCTTACGATATATTACAATAATAAATTAAAAACAATTTCAAATTATTAATAATTTTTTGGAAAATGAAGTAAAACTTATGAATTATATTTAAATTGGCGTGTCACTGAAATAATGCGAGCGTGTCACCCTGTGACACGCGTGACATAGGTTCGCCATTCCTGCTATAGGGGCTTCTTACCGACTGAGTTCCCTTCAATTGTTGTTCTGACCATAGATCCTACTTTTCACCATGTGTGTTCTGCCCAAGTCAACCTCCTTTTCTATATTAATTATAAACGATGAGATACCTATTTAGTGAGAAGGAAAACAAACACTTTAAATGTAGTATAGTCAGTATATTATATTATG
Source organism: Chaitophorus viminalis (assembly GCA_025469195.1). NCBI lineage: Eukaryota > Metazoa > Arthropoda > Insecta > Hemiptera > Aphididae > Chaitophorus > Chaitophorus viminalis. The sequence goes on from JAIPRK010002006.1 coordinate 2,639, forward strand.
TAATGTTTTGCGCGTATATATAATATATATAGTGATTTGTTTAGGATGCTCACCCTTATTTTTGATCGTAAAATCTAAGACCATCGTGCACCTACATAATATTATCGCCTCGGAAAACCGTCGGTCCACATCGTAAAATTAATATTTAAAATGTTAAAAAAACCCCGTATAATCTAACGGAATACTGCATGCGAAACGAAATCATTTGAACAACCATCTTGAATCAAACTACGTTGCGACCAGAAAACTACACAGACTCGATGGTCATTTTCTAAAAGATTTTACTATATGTAGTTTTTATAGTAAATTATATCAAGTTGACGTTTTTGTGAACTCTCTAGAGTTTAGATTGATCAAAGTCTCGAGCAATTATCTTAATTACCGGTTGACCTTATAAATACGGCAGGATATTTATCGCCTATGTCAATGTCATTCGTATTCCAGATTTCTAGGGAAATTGAGCTAACTCTTCGCAATGTACTTCGTTAATTGTGGAGGCAGATGAATGGCAAATTCAATATTACGATTTGCATTCATATATAATCATATTTCGTGACACGATTTTATTTATCTACTTTTCCATTATTCTAAAATAGTTTTATTAAATCTATCCTATTGGTTAATTTGCAAACTCTGATAATACTATATTACGAAACATTATACAACACTACAACAATTATATTTTATTCGTTTATGTTTGTTATTAACATCGAAACCAATTCATAACCAACTTATAAAACAAAATACTTAAATATTTAATATGATCTCTCTACATTATTTTCTAATGTTAAAACACTACATTATATTATTTAAAATTTTTTTATAATTTACGATATTTTTACTTTCATTATAATTTCCAAAGATAGGTCAGATGATGTATGGCATTTACGAATACAAAAGGGCTTCCAAGGAAATTGTCAAGGGGAACAAAGTATAATTTAATTTTTTAATTTTTGTTTCATTATTATCTGGTTAGTGATAAAGTACCTTATTGTTTGTGACGTGTTTTTTCTCATATAGGTAGGGAACGTAAATATTAAATTATTTATTATGTATAGATAGTTAAAATTTAATCTTACAGCATTAATTTAAATTAATTAATGTGCGACTTTAAATAAAAAGTGTGTCTTCGAAATGTTGTGTTCACATGATTTATTTCCAAACGATTACTTGTCACTTCCAAAATCACTTTACTCCGTATCAGAGTCCATGAGTCCATATTTGTATTTTATATTGCCTGGAGCCTGGAGGATTATTGTAATCAATATAAAAATTCTAAAAACAAAAAAAAATAATTTAAATAAAAATTTGTATCTTCTGTACTTTTCACATACTTATTTAAGTATTATACCTGACGTATATATCAATAAATTATACTTATACACTAAAATTTAGCTAGTACTTAAATAGTACTTAACCCTATCCAGAAAAATAATTTTTTTCAGCACTCTATAAAATAAAAAAACAGCTTTTAAATACATTTTATCAAATATTCCAATATAATTAAAAATACAAAATGACCTTATTTAATTTAAAGCATTCCATCATTATTGTCAAGTAAATTACTATAGATGCTAATCTTAAATGGAAAAACCATATTATTAATACAACTAGAAATATCAGACTATTATTCTATAAATTTAAAACTCTTGGCAACATGCTATCACCCACCACAATGAGAATGATTTTCATAGCTATGGCTCAGTCAATTTATTCATATGGTTTGGGAGTCGGGGTGGTGCCTACAATATATATCTAAATTTACTCGAAACAACTATAAATTTTATTATTAAAATATCTTTTAAAAAAACATATAGGAAGTTGTTATATAAAGAATGTAATCTATTAAAGTTAACTCAATTATATGCACTGATGCACTACATATATTATCGAATATGTTTTTCATTTTATACTTAAAAATTTAAATCTAAAGATAACCATTGTACAAAAGCGAAACAAATATGTATTTAATTCCTATGTGTAGAAGAAAATTTGGAAAAAGAAACCCCTTGAATGCTGGAATTAAATATTGACGTTGGTTTATTTAAAATCTTTAGATTAAATAAGAAAATGGTAAATGAAGAAAATTAAATTACTAATATAGATAATTTTTATTATATCTGCATTCCAGTCAAATTGTTATACTTATTCTGTAATTATAAAATATTTAAAAATTTCTATTTATGATAAGCTTATAATCACTAAATCAACTATGATCGACTTATAATATGTTAATTTAATTATCATTTAATTAATTTAGTAAATTTACGAGATATTTTTAAGAATCTTGTCTCCACAACAAGCTTAGCTTATGGAGACAATCATTTATGTAGGTATAATGCCATATTATAATAAGTATAAATATTTATATAAATTTACATGTATGTATACATTTTTATTTTTAATGAAAATAATTATAATAATAATAATAATAAATGCACAACATAATAGTTATATGACATTTCAACATAAAGTGATTCGTGAGTTTATCCTAGGGTGTTTCAATCAATAAAATATAAATATTAAAATATAAACTACTGATATATTAACTACTAATATTTTACAATGTTTGGATTTTAAATTGTAACAACACAGCTATCTGATTTATTTTAGATTTTAATTTATGATTTAATTTTAGAAAAATAACATTTTAAATTTCAAACTTTCAATAGAAAATATTTCTCTGAATTTGAATTTATTATAATTATAACAACTTAATCTCTGATAGTTTAATACGGAATGAAACAGAAGGTCATTTTAAAATAAAAAATTAAAGAATTCAAAAATTGTTAATAATACTTTTAACATAATATCAAAGTATTATTTAAAATACATAAATTAATTATTTAAAATTATTAAATATTTCTAATAATATCATTACAAATAAAATATAAATTTAAAAGTTCTTGTCTAGAAGATTACTGTATCTAATAACAAAATATTTACGTCCGGGTTCAATTAAAATATCATCACTAGGTGTATGAAACACACTAGTATTACACTCTCCATTAGTATACAAATAAATTAAAATCGTTTACATAAACACAATGAAGTTTATAAAAAAATATGTTATAGAAAAAGAATTGTTTTTTTAAAAAAAAAAAAAAGTTTTAATTCACAAACTATTAAGTGTCTATTAGCAATTCTTAGGACAATTATCCAAAAAATATTGAAATAAAATATTATCTTAAACTATAGATTTATCATATTATTACGCATTTTCTGTATAGATATAGGCGCTTCTTTGAATACAAAACTAACGTGAAAATTGTTTTGATTACCAAATATTTCTAATTCTTAATAATTTCTATGCAATCAAATGTTATAGTTATATTCTAAACCATATCTCACAATATTTGAATTTGAATATACATATATGTTTATTAATTTATAAACGGGCAAGTACCATTTAAAACATAATAACAAAGTACAGTAATAGATAATAAATTACAATGCAGAATGACAATTCAGAATACAGTTCTGATACGGAGATTACAATTAAATTATAACTAGTTAATAACGGTGTTTAATATGATCAGTGCCGTAACTAGATTACTTGAGGCCCATGTGCAAGCCCAAATCTTGAGGCCCTATAAATGTTAAATACTCTATAAACTATAAATTTTTCCAATACATATTGCAAATCATTTTTTACATATTTATGTCTTATGGCTAGAAGTCATGCTTAGTTAATTTGTTGTAATAATAATAATAACTAGTTAATTTTTATGTCGACCGAATTTAGTAACCACAAGACATAATATACATACTTATACTTTTAATTTTTAAACCATATAATACTTTTGAAGTTTCAAAGAATTTAACAAAATAACATGAAAATCACCTTTATAATATATAAGTGATAAAGAAGGGTGTGGGCGAGAGATTTTTGCAACGCAATACGGGATTTGAAGCCGAGTTTTTACATGTCAAATAGTGGCGTGCAACCAATGGAACACCGTCACCACATAAACCATAGGGATTTTACGTCTATATAGGTAGTAGATATCCTCGTTGTACGGCCGAGGAAAGATAACGTTCCGCATCAAACATACACGAACCGGTTAAAAAACACTCGCAGTTCTTTGACGAGTATACTATTACTATCAGTATTGTAAAGTATTTGAGTAAAAGAATTTGAGTAGAAGTATTAAAACACTTTTTTAAATACTTTCAGCATTAATTGTCGATTGTAGGCATTTTAAATACTATTTTCACAATTTTAATGACAACATTTTAAAGAACAACTTCTATGGAATCTACTATTAAACTTTCAAGTACTTTTGTCCCAGCGAAATTTTTAGATTCTGAACGGAGTGATGGAATCTATTGGTTTTACAATGATGTGTGTTTTTATTTTATTTTTTATTTTTTTTATTATTTTTTTTTTTTGTGTCTGAGGACACGATTTTTGGTAGTAAAAATGCTTCGATTTTCTTAAACAGCAACTTTTCTGAAAAGAAAGTGAATGTAGATGGTACTTGGGCAAGTCAAAAATCCAACTTTTTCAATACTTTTTTAAAAAATCGAAAAAACGGTAAAAAATTACGAAAAAACGGGAAATTTTACGCAAAATCACGTTTTTACCAAATACATTTTTTTAAAATGCTCTAACTCAAAAACGATTAATTCAATAAATTTGAATTAAATAGCATTGATGAAGATAGTAATTCTGTAGCTGGTTGTTTCTCAAAAAAATTATTAAAAATATTTTCACTTGGTTCATCATCTTCGTTATAAATCTTACCGGTTTGATTTTGTTCTTCCTTACGTTTAGAATTATTATTAAGTACCCTTTTCTCGAATATTAAACATTATCAAATTACTCAGTGCATCAATGCAAAAAATTTTTGTTTATAAATGCATCAAATCCACAGACGTTATTTTTCTTAAACATCGGACATTGGGGTAAAAAAATCGATGTTTATTTTAATACATCGTAACAAAAACATGGATGTAAGGTTTCGATATATTAGACAAAAACATCGACGTATTTTGCCCATCTCTAATAGGCAATCGATAGTCATATCCAAGCGCGCCTGCAGGATAAAATATCACCAGGAGCAACATAAAAATTACTTAAAATATAATATACTCACTAATTAAATAATAGTAGAATCAAATTAATAGTTATATTTAATAATAAAATAATAATATTTAGTTGTTTAATAATTTGACTTAAACAATATTCTTATATTTATTAAATGGTAAAATGGAATACTATGCATGATATTAAAGTACAGTTAAAAATTCCCAGGGGGGCATGGCCCCATTTACCCCCCTCTGCGGACGCCCTTGGTCATATCTCGAATCAACTGGTTCTATAATCAAATTATTCATATAGAATTATAGAATGATATTAATTGTGGCTCCATGGAATCGGCCCAAAAGTCATCGACTCTAAATATTTTTTCGAATAAAATACCTAGATATGTGAAAATAATTATAATTCAAAATATTATTTTAAAATGTGTAAAGAAACTAGAAATTGTATAACTCAATCGGAGGGTTTTGAAATGTTTACAGAACATTTTTATAAATATTTTTTAGACATGGTGTAAATTTCAAAATATTTCCACAGTTTTTATAGTTTTATACTACGAGTATTTGTAGGTATTTGAAATTTCAATAAAATTTAATAAAATTACAATCGTAATTTTATTAATTTTTAACTATACGACGATGATGCATTTGAATACGTTTTGTCGAGTATAAAAAATTAAAATCTAAGAGAACAAGAACATTTTAAATATCTATATGTAGAATGTAGTACAGAAAAATTGTAAAAAATGTAAAAAAAAATCAAATATTTAAAATGTCTCTAACTCTTAAGTTGCTTAAAAATCAGCATAATATTTTGAAAAAAAAATATGACTTACAGAAAATGTTTATTTTAACAACTCGTAAAAATTTCAAGTTCCTGCGACTTATATTTTTTGAATAATAGAAAATATTTAAAATCGTTTGAGGATAAATCGTTATTTTATGCAAAAAAAAAAATTTAAATTTCAAACGGTCATAAGATTTTTTCCTTAAAGTCCAGTAGACATTTTTTTATAGTTATTTGAGGAGTAACTTATGAATAACCTTTTATTCAAATTTTGAACCTTAAGTATAAATAAAAAAAATTTTATGAATTTTCAACTAAAAAATAACTTGCAAATTATCGCCATTTTAACATATTTTATCCAAATTTAACATTTATAAGCTTATAAAATAATTGAGTTAAATGATTTCCATTTTTATTAAATTGCAATAAGTTCAACTTATTAATATATAATATAAACCTTATATTAAATTTTCAAGACCTTTTAAACAACCAAATATTTTTTATGAATATTTCAAAAAAAAAACTTAGAAAAATAGAAAATTAGAATTGTCTATAAATAGGTCAGAAAATGTCAAAATACTTTGAAAACTTAACCATGTGTAGAAAACACTAATATAAACATTTGGTCAACATTTCAAGCATTTCCTGTTTTTAGTTTTTGAGTTAGAGCAAAATCCAAAAACCTAATGAAAATATTATTTTTTTGGTGGGTCTAAAATATTATATTATATTATAATACAATTATACAATATAGCAATTAAAGGAGTTGCGGTAAACATTTCTGTATCCGCTTTTGATTCTGCAATCGTTCAGCCGGGCACTGGCTAATGACGGTCATTATCACGATAACGACTATAAAACCGACAACCGATCGACTTTAACGATTCCTAGAATAACCTCATAGCATATGCACAAGTCACTGAATTTTGGTATTGAATTTTTTTCGTTTTCAAAATCGGTACGACAGAAAAAGAAAGATTTATTTAATATTTAGTTACCTACTTCCAGTGACTCGATTTAAATTTTGAAAATAGATATGTATAAGTTAACCTTTTTGCTGGGTTATGTAGAAAAAATAATTGAGATTTTAGAACTGTTTGAATGTAAATAACATGAAAATAATTTTATAGTTTTTAAGAAATTAAAAGTATTTTTTAATTCTTATTGAATAAAATAATTAAAAATGTTTTTCGTACATGACATAGAAAAAGGGATAATGAATTCATACATATATTCAAAATTGAAATTAGACATCGGGAAGTACTAAAACTAATCGTTCTCTTATTGGTCTAAAGGCATATAAAATACAGCATGCTTAACGTGACCATACGTTAAGTGTCCCACTGTCCGCAAAGAACCTAAAAATGTCCCGCTTTAAGAAAAGTCGACTTTGGTAGGTATTTATTGATTATAAATCACAATCATACATTTATACATTTATTGATTTATTGCAAATTGTAATAACAAAATAGCTATTTTACGCAAAATGATTTGGTTTTCTAATTAAAATGTACTAGTGTCCCGCTTTGAAGAAAAAAAATTATGGTTACGTTAAGTATGTTCCAACAGCCATGATTAATATTATATTATTTTAATAATTAATATTGGCCGTCATTTCGTGTGAAAAAAGCTGTTCGATCATGAAAACGGTAATGCAAAAGGCAAAAGTTATTTCCCACATGATATTATATAATTATGAAATGAACATGAACTGAGGCCGACACACGGCGACAAGGGTACACGCAGCGTGCGTGCTTATCGATACCGATGCTTAGACGATACCGACGCGGACACGCCGTAGTAATAATTATTATAGTTGTTATTATTATAGATATTAAATTTTGTATTAAAATATATTAATTATTTTCGATGTGCACTTGATAAAGCGTGGCGAGCAGGCGACGACGATTTCACCGTATGAATAATAATACTATTATTAGTTATTACCGGGGCTAGGATTTATAATATGCATTTGCATGTATTTTTCTTCAGTCAAAATTTAATAGTAAAGTTGTCAGTTTGTCCACGATTTTACTTATTATCGTTTAAATAGAAGTTTTTTTTTTTATTCATATTTTCGCATATTTTGAATATACTATACCTCCTAATGCATATAATTGCATAGTTATAGATTTTTCAGAATGTTGTTAATTTTTAAATGTGGATAGTTTGTCGAATTGGTGTAACTTGTAAATATACAGTACCTACCATATAAATGTAATATATTATAATTTAATATAATTTACTGTCTAATCTTATCGGCCGACCTATAGAATTACCTACACATTGTTTAACGATGTATGTATATACATTATTAGAAGTATTTTATTTTATTTGTTCGACGCTACGATGTGTGTTAATAATTTATGCGGCTTAATAACAGTATCGTTTTTATAAACCAGCAAAATTTTCTCTAGATTTAAGTCGAGCAAATAGCAATGTTAGAATCTAATGTACCTTTATGAAAGTTAAATCATCCATCGTTTAAGAATTGTTTAAAAAAATAATATACTTCCTGACTAATCTATAATCCGCATAAATTATTTTTCTGCAAATTTTATCAAAATGCTAACCTCTCATATTCGTTTGGAAATGGGCGATGGGCTAATTTAGGATTTAAATTATGAGATCACGGACGTTGACGGTCGATTTACTTGTAATGTCTTCTCCACGAAGATAATCCAAAGCCGTTACTATTAAATGTGTGAAGAACTTGAAAAATGTAATTTCCAAACTATTTGAAATATTTCAAATGCACACATGCACAGCGATGCACTCAGCGATAGTTATCAGATTAGGTTGTAAGTTCTACTAGTTAGATGGCCATATAATTTCTAGAGATATTAATAAATTTGTTTTTGCATATTTTAATAAATAAATGGCATATTTTACAATTTTTATTGCATATAAATCCCAGCCCTGGTTATTACATTTTATTGTTCATAATAATATTATAGTATCATTATTAATCGTAGCTGTGATTAATCGTAGTCGGCGGCCTATTTTGAGTATTTCCCTACAAATATTGTTGTCGCACAATATTATTTTGATGAAACATCCGTGGACGGCGAGGGGGGGGGGCGTGCGATACCAAGAACACCGAGTGACGGAGTGACAGTGAATATCGACGAACCCGTGAAGGTCGCCGACGATAACGATGTGGTGAAAATGGAAAAAGTCCCAATTCAATAAAATATTATCAAACGATCGTTGGCGTGTGTTTGGATAATGTATTACCATCGCGCGCAACAATTACCCACATCAACGATAATAACTATTTATTGTTAACAAATAATGGCGGTCGCGTTCTACTCACACACACAGATAATATATAATAATTGTTTTTTTTTTTTTATTCATCTACATCAGTGGTGCGCAACCTTTTTTGATCCACGGCCCCCAAAATTATTTATTTTGATAATACGGCCCTTCTTCCTACCAAAATTATGTAAGTGTATAATAAAATATTTTTACTTAATAACTTTACTTAATTACTTTTTAACTATATGTAAAATTATTGGCGATCCCCAGGTTGCGCACCACTGATCTACATGATATTTTACACTATTCAAATGTATGTGCGTGTAATAATCATTACCGTGCATGAGGAATACTGTCGAAAATCGGAAAATCCGAATGCGCCGCACACAGAATGGCTTGTTGTCCGCGACCCGCACTCATCCCGTACGTAGTAGCAGTCCGATACGGGAACATGTTTTTGCGACGAATTATCGTTAAAATGCTAAAATTAAAACGACGCTGTCGTTTATCGATGGTATTTCTGGTTTTCCGCCGGACCCGCGCGCAATAATCGGTTAACCAATAATATTTCATCGCATAATGCCATAATCGACAATAGTTTTCGGTGCGCACATCTTTTCATTCTTCGTCTTGAAGTCTTGACATCTGGGCATCCGGTATTCGCGGTACTCGCTGTTTCGACGTTTACGAATTTGACTGACGTTTTCATGTGTCTCGTTTTTCGTTGTACATTTATAATTATTCCAAGTAAGTAAATGCGGATATCGTAAACCATTTATTATTACTTACATATACAATATACATAGGCACTTCTAGTTCTTTAAAAATCTTCTCACATCCAACATTATCTAATACTTACATTTTACCCAACTTTTTACTTACTCACTATTTAAATAAGAACAGATAATATTTACCACTCCTATACTTATATTTTATACTTGGACATACCTAATTATTTATTTTGGTGTAATAATATTAAACAGAGATACCGGAATCATGTATTTAAATCTAAAACTACATAATAATTATATTATCTTAGGCATATGATAAAAATCTATTTTTTAAATCTTAATTATTGAATTGAATATTGATTAACATTGATTTCTTACTATCGCTTATGAGTCTAATCTACCAATTATGCTTTGATAATCAATTAGATATTCCTTATATACTATGTACATCATTACTAAATTGCTAAAGTGTAACATTTGAATTAGTTTTCTTATGATTTGAAGCGGAGAAATTTTGTTCACAAAATGCAATGTTGGTTGGTTTAGTTAATAACAATTTCAAGATTCCTATCTGAGTATATCGTAAACCCCGCTTGTTTATCTATATTTCAAATGGTTAGTATTTTTTTTAACTGAGTCACATTCTTGGTTTAAGAAAACCTGGCAATTTTTTCACCTTTTTTGAAATATATTGACATTTTTATATGTACTTAAATCTTGCAGTTAATTGTTTTAAAAACTTTTTAAATTGGTAACATAGTTAATTAAGTATTGGTATTAAAGTATTTTAATGCTTTATAACCCATTAGACTGTAATTATTAAGCTTATAATGTAAAGCTATAACATCAGAAAATTTGTTGTGTAGGTAGAATTGCCATTGTTTTTCTATTCTTTTGCAATAGTTAAATAAATTATTCAGACAAAAAGTTATAAATATTATACCTATTTATGTACTAAATACATTTATAGTTTTATTGTTTTAAAATATAAAAATCTTAAATCCTATGATGGGTTGTTAATTAATATTAAATATCAAGAACTAGTTATTTTTTTTAAATATAATTTACCTACTTTTAAAAAATGGGCTTAGCTTCTATGCTTTGACTGTAGATTCAACTTGTAGGAGAAGTGGTCATGTGACCGTGGTGGACGAAAAATGGTCGCTACTTACTAGCTGATTCTAACTGAACTTATTTCACACGGAGTAATCACATTTTTAATATTTTATCATTTACCTACAAAATAAAATATGAAATGTACCTATTTATTGAAACAATATTTTTAATTTTCTTTATAATATGTAAGTCCACATTAATTTGGATAAATATGTCTTTTTGTCATGCTATTTAATTAATTTGAACCAACCATTTTATTACTTACATGGTAAGTTAAGAAAGCATCATCTCGTATGTCTAAATGTGCATAACTGATTTTATTGTTATCTAGGAATAGTATTTTAATTATTTATAATAATTATCATATTTGCAAATTTAAATTGTAAAATTGTGGATACCTCACAAAAACTTCTTCATCTTCCATTTTCTTTTTGAAACAATATATAATAATCATAATATACAAAAAAATTTGTAACAACAAATTTTAATTTTATTCATATAAAAAATAAGTACATACTTTTGTTATTATTTTAAAATTTATTTCCTAAAGGTATTATTTACCCAAGAGTGAACTTTCATCAACCTATCATTTTTCACCTATCTATGTGTTTTTAATACTTTAACATTTACCTATAAAATAAAACATCATAAAATGTATTAATCCTTGTAGGTATTTATTGAAACAATATTTTTAATTTTCTTTATATGACATTTACATTCCTCTATTTTCAAAACAAATGTGTAATGAATTTAATTAAATAATTAAATATAATCATGGTAGTAAAACAACATTTATTATCTGATCTGTGGAACAAAATAAAATAATTTTGGCTTCGGATTATCTAGTAATCATTACAAAAATGTTTTTATGAACCTGTATAAAAATCTTAAAAACCTGAAGTATAAACTAATGTAATATAAAAATCTTATAACATATCAAAACATATAAGATTTCTGAAAAGATAATAAAAAATAAATTAAAAAATAATTTTAAATATTCTTAAAGTTGAATAAGTAGACAAAAAAAATTAAACAATTTATAAAATATTAAAATAATCAAACTTTAGATTACTATGCTACATAGTTTGAAAAGCAAATTTGACATTATATTTCAAATTTGATATAATATAATTTACCTATTTTAGACCAACATATCATCTTCGTTCAGAATTGTTATTCGTATACAATGATACCTATCATTGCATTCAAATTTAACAAATCCATTGTAATGACCTATCCTATGAACGAAGTGCACTCCACTCCCAACTGTACAGCAGAGCAAGGCCCATCCGGTTCTTTTTTTGTTTTATTTTTTTTTTTTTCATTTATTTATTTTTTTCATTATTTTGTGAATAACTGTGTAACTGTATGTACATTGTTATGTACATCACAAATATATTTGTTTTTGGAAAAATTCTTCATAAGTAATATTCGAGGTAATATTCAATACATGTTTTTAAAAACAATACTTTATTTGTATGATAGGCACAGAAGTAAAACATTTAATTTGACCCCATGATATTTAACACATAAGAGCCTCTCAAATCTTCATTATTTGTTATAATTCCTTAAAAATAAAAATATCAATTATTTTTTTATATGGAATTATAAGACATAATTAATAAATGTTTTTATAGCTATACAGTCACAGAAGCACCCTTTTATGTTATTCATAACACGGAACACATTAATATACCTAATACATATATTATATTATTATATCTAAAATATACTTCCTATATTTATTTTCCGCTGTTATATTGTATAACTCAGTACATTTCAACACGACTATAGATAACAGCATTGATTATATAATTATTCTAAAATCAATGGCTATAGGGTCTACTCGCATAATATGGCTGTCTCTGTTATTTTGAGGATACATGATTATTTTATTTTGAATTTAGTGACAAAAATAATCCTTACTGTAAGCACGTTTTCATCAATTTTGATAAGAACATTTCTGGATGTTATTCACTGTAGCCTACTATAGGTCGCTGTACAATCATTGAATCTATATCCGTGATATATACTCTATATATTATTTAATAATGTAATCTGATTAAATTATAGATTCTGAACGGAGTGATGGAATCTATTGATTTTACAATGATGTGTTTTTTTTTTTGTGTCTGATGACAACTTTTTTTTTGCAGTAAAAATGCTTCGATTTGCTTATACAGCAACTTTTCTGAAAGGAAAGTGAATGTAGATGGTACTTGGGCAAGTCAAAAATCCAACTTTTTTAATACTTTTTGCAAAAATTGAAAAAAATTATGAAAAAACTGGAAATTTTACGCAAAATCACGTTTTTACAAACTATATTTTTTTTAAATGCTCTAACTCATAAACGAAAAACCGCAACTACTTAAAATTTTCACCAAATCTTTACATTGGTGTTCTCTATACATAGTTAAGTTTTCAAAGTATTTTAACATATTTTGACTTATTTATAGACAATTTAAATTTTCGATTTTTGTAAAATTTTTTTTTAAAAACACCTAAAAATTTTTTGGCTGGCCGAAAACTCTCGAAAATACAAGGTTTATAACAAGCTTAACTTATCTTCACTAGAAAATATCGGTGATCGTTTCACTCAAATTTTTTTTATAATCTCATAAAGCTCAAATTTGTATAAAATGTGTCAAAATCATGATAATTTGCAAGTTATTTTGTAGATGAAAATTCATAAAAATTTTTTTTGTTTATACTTAAGGTTCAAAATTTTAACACTAGGTTGTTCATAAGCTTACTTTCGAAAATATATAAAAAAAATTCTACCAGACTTAAGGGAAAAAATTTTATGACTGTTTTAAATTTAAATTTTTATGAAATTGCATTGTAATTCAATTTAAATATAAAATACTATATTTATTATATACACATTTTAGACAAACATATTAACTCCGTTCAGAATCGTTATTCGTATACAATGATATCTATCATTGCATTCAAATTTAACAAATCCATTGTAATGACCTATCCTATAAACGAGGTACACTCCACCCCCAACTGTACAGCAAAGCGAGGCCCACCCATTCTTTTTATAATTGTGTCTATAAATTAACAATTAAATGATGCAAAAATACTAACAATATAATGATGATAAGGTTGATTATTATAAAAATTAATTTTACCATTACTGGTCGATCGCGTAATAAATAATCATTGAATCATATAGTTTGTACATTTATTATTATTATTATTATTATGAAGAAATGATAAATTATTTTTCACGTTTATTCTTTGGTGCTAAGGACTTTATCGATCGCCAATGACTTAATTTCTCGAATTTAGCTCACTTGTTTAAAAAGGTTGGTGACCCCAGGGTTAAACAATAGTAGTATACATAGCAATTAGATATGTAAGAGGAGTTTGACTATTATATAATATAATAGTAGTGATTATAAATTATATCATAATGAAATAAAATAGTAATATAATTAATATGTATAGTTCTTTTCCTTTTTTTGCCGAGGTTGGGTTTCTTCACTAGTGAAAATATCATGTGGACCTCCACATTTGAGCAGATTGAGAGTAGGTTTGTCACTTAAATTGAAATATTGCATTCTTTGCATATTTTAATTGGTTGAAAAAGGTGACTGTACAATTTTTTATGTCTGTTTCAATTGTGAGAATTTCAGAGCCAGTATGAAGGCCTTCGTTTCTGACAAACTAAGGTTCAAAATAGTACGTAGGTAATATTTTTGATTGTAAAATTTGAATTTTGTGTATATGTGTTTTGGTGCAGTTTTCCTAAATGTGAGATTTATTTGTATAGAAAATTTCTATACAATATATCAATGTAGTTGGTAGTAGAATTCGGGACATAAAAGGAGGCTAAGGAACGAAATGATGTGAAGGAACTTTAAAACAGATTAGAGAAAGCAGTATAGGTGAATTGATTTTATTGTTTCACAATCCTGTAAGGGATTTAATACCAACAATACGTTGACGCTCAGCTAACAAAATCAAGCCAGGTCTTGTAGCAACCGGCGCATAGTTATGATAGTTATGTTATAAGTTTATAACTATAGTATAGGATTAAGTATTAGTTTTGGTAACATTTATTTCAAAATTAAAAAATATTTTTTTTTGTATAAAACATAATGAAATGAACAACTTTGATTCTATCTTTATATTTTTTGTTTTCTAAGTAATAAACCTGAAAGTAATGTGTATTTATTTTTTGTTTAGGTATATTAATTAACCATAAAAATAAAGTAAGTGGTATCTGTTACAATTTTCAAAACATCTATAATAGATGCCATAGAGTTAAACTAAGACTCATGCAAGTTGAAACCACTGCTACTGATGGACACATGATGGATAGTTGTATCAAAAATCAGGTATGTTGTGAATTTTGTTTACAAACAGAAACTGAACATGTAGTCATACGTCCTGATGCGAAAGATGAGTATGCTGCATTAACAAATGAGGTTTTGACAAATATTGGCACGGATGATATTCGTTCTATTCAACACTGTATTATTAGTTACAGTTTTTATGATGAAAATTTTCATTTATGCTCATTCAATTCATGTATGATGGAGAGAGATGTTCCAATATATTTAACTGGCCTTATACAACCTATACATGACTGTAGTCCGGGTACAAAAAATGGAGTTATGGCGAAGGATTTGGGTCCTATATTGGAGTAGTGGATAACAACAAATGGTATTGATTCCCAAACTGTAATGGGTGTATTAACTGAATCTACTGAATATTTATCCCTATATTTATTATTAGAACCACATTGTAATTATAAGAAGTATATGAAGTCTATAACTGAAAAAATTATTTTAAGTTCAACCGTAATTTCAAATATGTTAAACAGTGATTATGATGATCCATTTTATGAAGATATTCTAAGTTTTATAGTCGACTCATTAAATCCAGTAACTGGAAATAATTTCAGTGAAGAAGATCTTATCACTTATGCTCAGTGTGTTATTGATCTAGTAGAAGACTGTGATTCAAATTACGAATATATTTTACCATTAATCGAAACACAATTTATTGAAACACTGAGTCAACTTCCAGGAGCTGTAAAGTTAGTTAAATCTCCGGCTAAAAGACAAGTTGAAGTTAAAAATCAAATTAGAAGTATAAAGACTAATGTTAGTAAACGAGAGTTCCCTAAAACTACAACGACAGAATTAGTGAGAGACTTATACGAAAACATGTTTTCTGCTCAATTAAATAATGATGCTGATGATAAAGAAGATCATGCAATGGAAAAAGATCTTATTAAAAGTATTGAATGTTTATTTGATGATGCTGATGATGTAAAATGTACACCAACTAAACAAAAGTGTTCTGGTATAAATGGTATTGATGTGAATCAAATGTGGAAAGACCATAAATTGAGTGTAAAAATGTTTGTCGCAAGAACACATGCACTGGCGTTATCAGTGATAGGTTGCATTGAATATTTCTTTAAAACAAATCTTAAAGATAAAGCTCATATTAGATTATTCATACATGGCTATGAAACAGTACTTGGGGAGGAAACTTCAGATGCACAAGAAATATTGCTCTTAAAAAATGTATTAACATTGAAATTGAAAGTATAATTAAAATATTAGTTGTCACGCAATGCATACCTGGAGATAATTGATTTTGTTTTGGTAGTTCTAAGCTCATTGAATTTTCGCCACTTGTTAAATGCAACTGTAAAAAATCATTTTTTTTATCAACTTCAATAATATGATGCTGAATTTGGACGATTTGAGTATCCAAAACCAGAATATCCAATTAATAAAAAGAATAAGTATTGTTATAACTGTAAATTGAATAAGTTCGAAAAACAATCTCAAATACCTAAACCACTTGAGTTCATTGGTAACTTTGACCACGTGAATTATTTTTATAAATTCAAATTGCACAATGTAGAATATAAAGTTGGAAGTTTTATTTACTTACCACCTAATACATTTTCAACTAGTCAAAGTTTAAATTTATTAGAATTAAAACCATTTGTTCATAAGAAATCAAACAAAAATATTAAAATTAAATATTAAAATATTAGTATACTGACCAACGTTGATAAAAATAAATATCCAGAGTATTACCGTAAGACATTGGAATATACACTGTGTGGTTCAAATGAATGCACTCCCAAATTGACTTTGTCAAGGGTTTAGTGGTATGTTAAATCTTTCAAAAGTTTAAAACTCGTGGAAACAGCGTATTTATTCGCCAAGGTGTTTAACTTAACAACCTTATTCAATTTATTCACTTCTTTATTATAAATGTTCGCAAGTCTTACTATTTCGACCAATGAGTCGCGAAATTTGACCTCGAACTGTTCCGAGAAGTCACAATGATATTTATAACGTTACAATGAAATTGAAAATGATTGTAATTGCTCATTAGAAATCACTCCCACTTCATACAATTCATACACTATACGTGTTCTGACGAATCAGTCAATCGTGTACATGAAATCGTATTTCAGAAGTAGATTCATAAGCTTACTAAAATTATCAGATGGAATTATGACGAATAAACTTGTGTACAACCATAACGATTTTAAGAGTGACAAAGGTAAAGACGATGCGCTTTGTGGTGTATGCCCATGTGCTAGCGGTAATAAATGTGACTCATGGGCTCGTCAAAACAATACAATTATCCCATGGTGTTTACCACATACTGTTAATAGACATAACAACTGGGCAGGCTTATATGGCCGGATTGCATGGCCAGGTTTTTGTTCAACTACCATTACAAATCCTGAGCCTATGGGAAAACAAGGTAGAGTGCTTCATCCTGATCAGAACCGTGTAGTCAGTGTAAGAGAAAGTGCTAGGTTCCAAGACTTCACTGACTTATTTCAATTCTACATTGACAGATTGGTAATCTGGTACCACCTCCAATGGATAAAGTTATTGGACTTGGGTTCATCAAAGTTCTTTGCATTAAATCTAAACCTTAAGATGAAAGAAAAAATAATTGCTGATAAATAGGCTCTCTGATTTTTCCTTAATCAATTTTTGGAGATATTTTAGCTTGAAATAAATTTTAGATAATGTTAAAAATTAATTATAAATAATAATTTATATTTATATGTAAAATAAAGTTTGTCACAAATTATTTTATATGTTAGTATTAATTTTTTTATTTTTGTGTTAAGAATGTTAAGAATATATTTTTACATATTTTAGAAAAGAAAATTTAAATTACACAGATGTAATATATAGGTATATCAGTTATATGTTTTTTTCTTTTTTTTGTTAGAAATATATGTGTATAATATACCCTTTGTTTATTAGTGTACATTATTAATTGTGACGAGATTTAAGTAGGTAAGTAGGTACATATTTAAATATATTATGAAATACAATAAATAATAAATTAATGAAATTTTAATTATTATATACATAACATCTAGCAGCTATCACAGATTTTTAATCTTATTATTAATATAAAAAAAATGTATATCACCTACATTAATCTTATGATTTTTATGAATAATAAAACAATTAGTAATAATAATGAAAAAAATCAACAATTAGTACTTTTAAAATATATTATATTTTAAGCCAAACATTTAATTTATATTATTTGAAACAAAATGAAATACATTTATAATCAATTAACTTACAAAGAACACCAAACACTGCATTTGTAATGCTGTTCGTATTCATACGTAACCACACATTTGTATTTAATTTTTTTAATTTTCTTTTAGACCTTTCTTTTGATACTAAGTTGTCATCAAATAGACAAATTTACTAAAATTTTAAATATGATAATATTTGTATTTATTATATAATTCTAAATAAGTACATTTTTAACAACTTCAGCCATTATTTACTTAAGGACAGTTAAGTAACATTATATCCAAGAACAAATACCGTCCTTATAAAATATGTATATCTGGCCACTATGGTAATAACAAGAGAACAATAATTTGGTATAGTTTAATATATATAATTTTAATTTAATATTTTAAATAGTAATAATAAAAAGATATTACATGTAAGTGTAAGTAAAATACAATAAATAATTATAATAACGCAGGGCTCGGAACTTGGTGCATTTATCAATTATTATCAGCATGCAATGAGAAATATTTCTGGGCATAAATTTATAACAAAAATACGATTTATGAGTTAATGAATTTAAAATTTATGCTTGACTGTTATTATTTGTTTATTTATTTATATTTTCTTTATAAATTCAAAATCCTGTTATAACATTATTGAACTAATCTACTGTAAACAATTTTAAGTTATAAATAGTTGGATAGTACAATATGCCTTAACAACACAATGTCTTTTTTATGAAAGAAAAAAATAGTTGGTTAGGTTAGGTAGGTGTTGAAGATCATATAGTATTGCAAATAATGAATAGTTAAAAAAATATACTAATTTATAAAATACTCTAATATATCATTTTTGTGTAGGTAATCTAAACTCTTCAATTTTTACCATCTCAATTATAACAACTACACCATTTTTTCCCAAACGTTAAGTATTTTTTTGCAATTTCCTGTACAGCAATCAGATAAAAAAAGTCTATTAGAATGAAAAGATACTTTTGTTATTTTCCATCTAATAAATGAATACAAATATACAAATTAATGAAAACCAAACAAAACCTACAAATCATTTTGTGTTGTACAGTGTTTAAATTATTGTTACCAGTTATGAATCATTGTACTCATTGAAGGTATGTACTATGTATACATTTTGTATTGCAATAAAGTAATAATAGTTTTCGATTCATTCTTATAGCAAGTTATAGGCATACAGCATGAGTACATTACAATTATACTACAGATAGTCATTGGTGCATACTTAAAATTACTTTGATTACTTTGTACCGTTTTGTATTTTTCAGTTATACATGACCGTCGATCACAGGAATAGCAGAGTAAGAAATCAATATGTTTTATGTTAAGACCAAAAATAGTTATGTATGCAATTGCATATTTTATACTGATAACTGATGCATATTTTGAGATTTGGGTTATTTTCTTTTTAGATCATGTTTGTCTCATTTTAAACTTTGATGTATATTTCATATACTTTAGAAAAAATAATTGATAATATATTGCACCAACGTTTATTATTTGATAATTGATAATAGATCAACAAAATCATTGAAAATAACAATCACCATTCGTGTAATTTTTTTTTATTTAAATTTTAAATAGTAAATACGACTATAATATTATAATGGAGTGTCGTGCCGCCGTGGGTATAATAAAGTTGTCTGTTCCACTATTTGTTCGCCGTGTTTCCGACGTTATTTTTCGATGGTGCGGTTGAATTTTATAATTTGGGTAATATTTGAATAAATCTGCGATCAATGAATGTTCGGAATGAAAATGCATGAACTATTTGTGCGTTATAAAAGTATGGGGGGAAAAAAACCGAAAACTAGATCACAGGATTTCAGGTATCCCGTAGGCCGGGACATTTGAATATTTGATTTGATGTCTTGGTGTGCAATTGAAATGGTCTTGTTATTATTTTATTGGAATCCGGAGAGGATTATACTGATAATGAATCGCGTAATGAGCATGGACATGGTATCAGATAAGTACGTCTAAACCCATGGTAATTAATATCTAAACTTGGTTTGGTCACAATATTTAATGTTTAATCTAATGTTTTTCGCGTCCAAAGAATTTTACAGAATTATTTAATGCATTAATAACTTAACATTCTCATTCCGTTTGTTATAGCAACTGTGAATTAGTTTTAAAAAAATGAATTTTTTCTCTAGTTTGAAGAGTTGTAAATTCGAGTAGATACATTCGAATTATTATTTTGTAAGATAACTTTAATGATTACAGATTACATATGAATTAAATTTTAATTGATAAGTACTATTCGAAAGCTTTTGTGACTATGTATTAATCAATCTAAATCTAAGAACAGAAGAAAAAAATATTAACCCAATTAATTGAAAATATTAAATGCAATCCTACTACCTGCTTATAAATTATTTAATGTAACTTATCTATTTTATGCTTTCGCATTTAGCATTCTGTAAATAATTTTTCGAAAACCTGTTTGAAATTGTGTGAAACAATAAAGAAAATGATAATATAGCCCGAATAGCCGTATGAGTTCTACTATGTTAGATACATACGTATTTTTAATGTTTTATTATCAAAATAGGTACAACCACGTTATTATTCTCTACGCAATACGTTTCTAAATTCCCGTTTATAAACTCAAAATAATGAAGTTAGCGTTATTGTGTCAACTATAAAATACAATAATACAAAATTCTGTAAAAATATCAAATTCCAAAACTTTTTACGAGTATACATGTCGCATCCAATTAATGAAATAGGTAGCCCGTTTTATGAAGCCGACATCCACTTCATGAATGTATCTATTTAGTGAATCTGACGTTTTTCTACACTATAATATTATGGATAATTTTTCAACTTTTTCACGTAAGTAATATTTTATTTATCGGTAATTGTGCAGTAGAAATAAAAAATAAAAATAGATGTTGTAGTACATTGTACATAATGTAAAATATAGTCTATATAGGCTGGCGCGTCACAAAAATGTAATTATTTATACTTTTTTGTTAACATTTTATTATATTTAATTTTAAATTATCGATAAATATACCAATTACTCATTCATGTTTAACGTAAATTTTAATAATACAAGGTTAGATAACGTTTCAAAATGTGTAGTTCTATACCGTATTATCTACACTTACAATTTATTTAATATTTACTTTAAATAAAATGTTTACTTATAGTATACTGTCAATGAAACATTTAAAACAAATATTATTATTTTATTTACATTTTTTTTTTTAATAATAATAATACATATTATTTATTCACAGATTTTATGAAATAATTTTTTGCGTTTTGATGAAAGACCGTTTTGACCAAATGAAATTTTATTTTCATCCTGAGTACTTACATTATGGAATTTGTGAACACCATTTTTAATCTGTAAGGCTTACTGAATTAAGGCGCTTTAACAGATTATTATACTTGTACAATCTTAGAATCATATCGTAGAATCATAGGATACACTAGAAATTAGAGTGTGACTTAACAACCTCAAGTATCTTGACTTTATCAACTAACAAAGTATCAAGTCATTATATCTATTAATCAACGATGATTAGGTATAGTGAAAAATACACAGCTAAAATATGCGTAGGATATTTATAGGAAAAATGGATGTGTGCAGATAAACTGCCTAATGGGTTGTCAAGCATTTTAAAATCTGAGAAGAAAAAAATGTATTTTGTCAAAAAGTGGTTTTGCCTAAATATCCAGTCTTTCCATCATTTTTATGGTTTTTCCGACGCTTTTGAAAACTATTGAAAATTTTTAATTTTTGACTTGTCCAATTACCATCTACATTCACTTTCCTTTCAGTTATCGTATCAGGAAATTGAAGCATTTTTACTGCCCAAAAAGGTGTCGTCAGATACAAAAATTATATATGAAAAAAAAACACATAATTCTAAAATCAATAAATTCATCACTTCGTTCAGAATCTAAAAAAGAAATAGTTATTCATTGGATATTAATATTAAATATAACATTAGACTTAGTAAAACGGTGGAGAAATTCAGATATATATTCCTGTGATTATTGAATTTTTCACTGTCTGACAGTGACTGTCATCAATTTTATTACCTAATGTCCACAAATATTATTACGCTACCACTGGATTTTATTTTTGGGCTGCCAATTACTGAAAATCAGGACTGTACATTTTACCCCCTTAAAACCATACCTATACAGTATACTTCCATAAATGATATTCATTAGTTGAAAACAATATCTGTGTTATCATTTATTCATTGATAAACGATATAATGTAATCTACTACATTTATTATTTTAAAAACTGCATATAGGTACCGTTCACACATGATGTAGGCATGACTGCATGAGTATTCACTATTCTATATTTATAGGGGCGAGTTATGCGATTTCTTATAATTGTAGGTAGGCTGTTAATTATTGTAATATGATCACGTGAACGCGCCTCGTCATCTCAACTGTCGAAACAAACTTCATTAGAATGTCGTGAACATCGCACATCGCAGTTATTGAGATTATATGGACCGAATTTCGTGTAGGAAATCTGGAAAACGAGCTGGATTAAACTCGTGTATATGTAAATACCTTTGCCATCGGAGTCTGCGCACACCTACGTATTGTATAATACGTTCACATCGTATGCGTTTGTCGTTCGCGTGCGCGCGAAGAGGACGATGAAGGACGTGAAGTTATAATATATATTGTTATTATTAAGTGTTATCTAAATCGAGAAAATTCCATCGAATCGATTCGCAGATCTCGTCGTATGAAAAAATTGCCGGGATTATAATATCATTCAAATACACAAACGGGGTAATCGCTCCGTATACCACCTGATACCCACCCCCTTTTCCCATTTGAATACTGAAAAATCGCCGAGTGTAGGTGCTCAACCCATTTGCCTCAAATTAATCCAAAATCATTTTAGTTTCATCTAGATGTGTGCTAATTTTATTTTATTTTTTGTGTCTCGTGTACACAATTCCACTCAGAAGGAGTGCTCTAATCAGTAGCGGCTCTAGGTTTTGATTCTGGGGGGGGGGCATAAACTTCACACACATTTTTTTTCAATATTATATGCTATATTTATTCAAACGCTTCAACCATCAATGCCACATATTACCTACATTAGTACAAAATATTATACAAAATAGTACATAAGTCAATAATAGTGTATAATATATTAAATTCCCGTTTTTTTTTTTTGAGTTGGGGGGGCTTGCCCCCTAGGCCCCCCTAGAGCCGCCACTATCTCCAATATACATCCTACACCTATAACTCTTCTGAAAGAAAATTTTTTCTAGTTGCTTATTTTGTGAGGTTATTTTTTGAATTTATCAATAATTTTCCGAATAATAAAGTAAATTGGTAAAAATTCAAATAATTTGAATCGGGATTCGAACTCGGTATTTGTTATTCGACAGTAATATTTTGGATACATATACAGTAAATAGTAAATTATATAATATATACTAATACTATTATATATATATATATATATATATTATTATTATTATTTATTTTCATGAACTGATCCACCGACTAGCTCTTTCATTCAGAATCGTATTTTCGATTTTGTTCGAAAATGTTGGTACAATGGTATAAAAATTTTAAACTCTATCCTATAGATATTATAATAATTATTAGATTATTATAATTTTATAAGGTAAATAATATATTTATTATATATTAGTCGTTCGATGTTTGGGTTTTTCACAGCTCATGTCGACCTGTACAAGCGTGCAGTGGCGTGATGACGTGATAGATTTTAGGTTTCATCTTGTTTTTAAAATATTAGGATTTAATATCGATCTAAAATAGTAAATGGGCGTAAAATGGTGAAAAACGTATTTTTATTAGTAACAGGAACATCATCATCTGTGAACTTTTCCCAGGGCACTTGCAAGACACTTCCCACGCCACTGTGAGGTGCCACACGGCCTACCCGGATTGTTTCGTAAATATTAGTGCGTGATCGTCATCGATAATAGTTAGAAGGGTATGATATATTCACCATTCACCGACATCTCTTGTGAACAAAAAATAATAAAACCATTCGACGTACAAGTGGCGTGTGATAAAATTATGTACGATCGTATCGTCAAAGAAAATATAGCTATTAAAATAATAATATACATTCATAATTACACGAAAAATGCTATTTTTCAACGCCGCTACTACGTCAGCCAAATATTTATGTTTTTCTTATTCAAAAGCGTGTTGAATATTTTAAGTTAAGGGTAGTGTTTAAGACTATTGACTAATATTATACAACCATATATAATAATGTGTATGGTTTTCTAGCAAAATTATAGTGTATTATACCGAAAAAATACTTTAATAATACTTTTAATGTGGAAATTGGTGAACAAAAATCAAAGTTAAAATTAGTTAACGTTAAAAATAAAACTCATTATGTTCGATTTACAACTACCTACCTACTGTATACAACGAAATTACTGTAGATTTTAATAAATAATTGTTTTGTATGTAGGTACTGTAGGTTTTATGTTAAAATCATCAGCATTCAGCAGTCGGTACAAGATGTATGTAGATTGTGTGTAAATACGTATTGGAGGGTATATACATAACCACCTACGGGGATATACTCATAGCGGGATTTGTAAAGAAATGCGCGTACGCAAAATGAAGTATTATGTTATAAGTTGAGGTGCATCGTGCATAATATTATTTCATTTAACAGTTTTTTTCGTTGAAAAATTCACTTGTTGGTATGTAGTAAAGTGTATTGTTTATCAGTAATCAGTATAATAAATATATGTACCTTTATTTTTAATGTAGCATTATAGCTTATCCGCGTTCTTGATTATAAACGTTTATATTGTAAATACGCTAAAAGTTAGCAGAAATTGTATAACTCGTCAATACACAGCACCATGTGAGATATCAGAAATATTCAAATATAT
Source organism: Chaitophorus viminalis (assembly GCA_025469195.1). Classification (NCBI taxonomy): domain Eukaryota; kingdom Metazoa; phylum Arthropoda; class Insecta; order Hemiptera; family Aphididae; genus Chaitophorus; species Chaitophorus viminalis. Next base: position 28,054 of record JAIPRK010002006.1, read on the forward strand.
CATGATTCACCGAATAGGTTGAAAATAGTATGTATGTATAGTAGGTATACATATCTGTTTGTATACCTTCTTGACTTCCTCAAAGATGACATAATTTGACTTAATTGTTTTTGTTATTGTTTTAAATCTTTGGTATATCTATTAGATATGTGTTGGTTTTTTAAATTAATAATCTGTCATACATATTATATTATTATATTATTATATAATATGTCCATATATATCACATTATCACTTGTATATTTTAAACAAAGGACAGCGATACGTAGTCTAATCAATAGTATTTATAAATATTTGAATCATTGTGGTGCCGCCTGTGCTTATACTATGTGTCTATGTATATCCCAGTTCAACAATTTCAGTTGGTATAATAATGATGATAAACGTTATTAGTTATTTTCACGCCCGAACAATTAAACGGACCGTATTTAAGAATACCGCGGTTGTTAAAATCGTTATAATTTAAACCCTCCAAATTGCTGATGGAAAATCTCGTTTAGCCTCGTTAAATTTCGTACCGCCCATAAAAACGCGTTTTTTATGGTTTAAAATCTAAATTGCTAAACATTTGTTTTGAATACACACGCATGGTGGCCGATGGATTTCGAATATTTATTCATGGGTGATGCGTTTCCGGGTTCTCGTCGGGAAAAAAAAACTCAAATCCCTTGTATAAATCAATCATTTAATAAATAATATTTACATAATGTACTTACCTATAATGTATATTACGCCGACACACCAGCCGATAGTTGTCGACATGATATGTTTTTTTTTTACACTATTCGCACTTCTCGTCATCGGAGTATTGGACTGCCCTTCTTGTTGGCCATTTGTCCGGAAATGATCAAAATATATTATCAATAAATTTATTATGAAAAGTAAATGCATTATTACAAGCACTCGTCCTCGGATGAGTACTGAGTATTATGTTAAAACATAATAATAATTAATAATCAATGGTATTATCGTTTTCGAAATGGGATAAACGTTTTGAACCAATTATATATAAATTATAAGTAGGTAATAATTATTACAAGTTGGTTTAGTTTATTCATCTGATCTGGTTCGTATAAATTCTCATCAGGTTCCATTTCTACCTGCAGTTACTACAGTGCTCATTATAGGTATAACGACTATAACGTACGTATTTTTATACGTTACACTGTTACAGACAAAAACTAGTAAAAACGGCAATGTGTACAAAACGCGCTACGAGATCAGAGATTATGCGTTTTAGATAACAGCCGCGCATCGGTACAATGCGACAAAAGACTTGACGGACGGCCGTTGTACAGCAATGATAATTGTATATTATTTATTATAATTTATAACAATATGTAAACCATAATAGTACTATAACATAACATTGTCTCGTATTATTCGCCCCCATACATGAAGTCTGCTGTTCAAAGTTCAATGCTTACTGTAGGTATATCGCAAAAACAATGGCGCGAACTTCACGCCGCAAATCGCAATGTGTGTGTGTGTGCACGCGTGCTATACGGGTCGTATAGGTGTGTTAATGTATACACGTGTACACGTAGAGCGTACAATATTATATCGTGTATATAGAGGCATGACAGAAGTTTCGCGTAAACTTTGTATACTTGATATACGCCGCAGGATAATTGGCTAATAACCAACTACGCGACGAGTTCGTGTGAGCATATATTATATAGGTATATTTGTGTGTGTGTGTGTGTGTGTGTGTGTGTGTGTGTGTGTGTTCCTACATCCTGCAAAGGACATTTAATCATCGAGACTCCAACGGAGATCAGCATAATAGATATTGTCTAACCGTGACAAATGACCGTTTTCAAACAACTCCTCCTAGAGAATCGGTGAATGTGTGTGTGTATGTATGAGAAAGGGACAGAGATAAGAGATAAACACGAATAAAATATGTATATGATAATAGTGATGGACGCATTCTGCAGTGTGTTGTGTGTATTGGAATTTGGAACGTATATTATTGTGTTTTATGTACAATCAAGTATAATGACGCGATATTTTTGTGAATCATAGTATTTTTTATTCGAAAAAAAACAAGAAATGATCGCGTCGTGTGTCACTATCACGCAAACGATTTAAATATTATTCAATGTCGTGTCGATAAACGGATATTGAACATAGTATAACATGCGTATTATGAATGTAAAAATTATGTTTACATGGAAAACATAAAAAAAAAAAACTTTTAAAACCAAAACGGCATTATTGAAGTATATATACACGTAAAAATATGTACATTATTCGGATAAACGAGAGTTTAATGAGTTAATGAGTTAATAAAGCCTAAAGGGACTGAATTGGAAAACTACAGTTATATTTCGTGCCATCATTATCATAATACCATAAGTTCATAACCGCACTGTAATGATGTGATAGTATTTAACTCTAAATCACTTATATTTGTACATGTTCAAAATAAATATTTTTCCGATATATTTGACAATCTATACTGTTCTTATAAACTCTGAAAAAAATGTATAACATTATGTAAAATTGAATAATGCATCGTTATTCGTTTTGGTTTTCAGGAGTGTAATGTTGGAAGTGATAATTTTGCAACCCACGAAGCGACGAAGCATAGTAACCAGGGTTAGGATGTTTATCATTTTCCATATTTATTTTATTTATGTTGTTCAATAGCTTCTATTCTTATATAGGTAGAAAATAGAAATACGTTTCATAATATCTATATTATTCAAAATTTTATTTTGCATATTTTAACTTTTTATTCATAAGTACATATATTTTGTATTTTTTTTTCAGACATATGTTTGATGATTTTCAATACAAAATGCTATATATTGTTAACTATACAAATTATCACTTACTTATATTGTTCATAATGTGATATGTTTCAATGTTTTTTAAGTTTTCACCAATTAAATCTGTTAACGTGGAGAAGTTTTTCGTCTTTTGTAGTACAGAAACTATTATTATTTGTTCATATTTATATGAAACAAATTTTTTTCATAGAGATTTTTCTTCTAATAGATTCAAGAACTTATTAGCATCAAATAGACACAGAGACATGATGGAAAATGTAAAACAAACTACTTATCATTATTCATTATTCATTATTCGATGCAACTCTTGTAAAAACATATTTAACTATTTATAAATAAATTGATCTCTATATAGTTATTGCATAGTTTTTGCCCGTGTTTCTTCATTTTTAATGCATATATTTTTCAACTTTTTCAGTATATAAAATTTATTTTTCATTAAAGAATTAAAGTTCAAAGGGACATATTATAATATGATACTTGACAGAATAATAATTGATGTTCTATTTTGTAGAAAAAATACTTATTTAAAAATTTGAATAATAATTTTTTGAAATTAAAATAGAAATATTTTTTTATTTCTACTTGTCACAGTGCATGCATAATAATGCAAGCTCTCGACCGTTTCTGACCCTAACAGTTATTACAGTACATACAGTATATATTACAGTATTGCAGTCAAATAGAAAATCGTTAAAAATAGTTGATCTGCCATAGTGAATAAATGAATGCTAATAGATGCAATTTACAACAAAATAATATCTATACTTTGATGATTTAAAGTAGTCATTTATGTCGTACGGAAATCCTATATAGTCTTATTGCCTTTAAAATGTTCAATGATATAATACTATGTTTCGTATAAAATGATTGTATTTTATTGCGTACTTAAATGTAGATGGAACGAATACTGCAACTCTATAACAAATATAAAAAAGAATGGGTTAGGTTAGGTATATGTTTGTCTAAAATGTGTATATAATAATATAGTATTTTATATTTAAATTGAATTACAATGCAATTTCGTAAAAATTTAAATTTAAAACAGTCATAAAATTTGTCCCCTTAAGTCTGGTAGAATTTTTTTATATATTTCTGAAAGTAAGCTTATGGACAACCTAGTGTTAAAATTTTGAATCTTAAGTATAAACAGAAAAAATGTTATGAATTTTCAACTAAAAAATAACTTGCAAATTATCGCGATTTTAACATATTTTATACAAATTTGAACTTTATGGGTTTATAAAAAAAATTTGAGAGAAACCATCTCCGATATTTTTTAGTTACAATTAGTATTACTTATATGTAATTCTTTAATTCATTTTCAAGAGTTTTTGGACAGCCAAAAAAATTTTATAGATATTTAAAAAAAAAAAACTTACAAAAATCAAAAATTAAAATTGGCTATAAATAAGTCAAAATATGTCAAAATACTTTGAAAACTTAACCATGTATAGAGAATACCAATATAAAGATTTGGTGAAAATTTCAAGTTGTTGCGGTTTTTTGTTTTTGAGTTAGAGCATTTTAAAAAAACCGATATGATTTGTCAGTCTAGAATTTTATATATTATATTATATTTTACATGTAATTTTATATCAATAATCGCTGTTCAAACGATTATGAAAAAAAATTGTGCCTATGGATTTTTATGATTTTTGAATGACAATAAAAACTACTTGTGCGGAATATTTTATTAAATTTTCAAGTATTTTGTAAAAGTCAATTTTTTTTTATCACCGATTATAAAAAAAAAATGTAAAAAATTCGAATTTTTTAAATGCCTATAAGTGGCTTAAAAATCAATAAAATATTTTGTAAAAAAAATATGACATAAAAGAAATGCCTATCTTAATAACTGGTGAAAATTTCAAGTTTCTGCGACTTATACTTTTTGAATTACAACAAATATTTAAAATCGTTTGACCATAAATCGCTATTTTATGCAATTTCGTAAAAATTTAAATTTCGAACAGTCGTAAAATTTTTTCCTTTTGGTCCGGTAGAAATTTTTTTATATATTTTTGAAGATTAGCTTATGAACAAACTAGTGTCAAAATTTTGAACCTTAAGTATAAACAGAAAAAATTTTATGAATTTTTATCT
>JAIPRK010002007.1:0-32951 GCA_025469195.1 Chaitophorus viminalis
AATAATAATAATAATAATAATAATAATAATAATAATAATAATAATAATAATAATAATAATAATAATAATAATAATAATAATAATAATAATAATAATAATAATAATAATAATAATAATAATAATAATGGGACGTGATGTGAGGGCGTTTATTTGCCACCGACTACGACGACGACTCGCAAAACCGTAAATAAATAACCTACCTATTTATATTACATGTATATAATCTTTATATTATGTGCAGTAAGCGCCAGTGTATATTATAGGTTTTAGAGGGTTTCACGTCACCGCCGACCGTCCCTGTTGTAAAATATTTAAGCCACATGTATACGCAGTTTTATGCGACTATATCCATACGTTTTATGGAGACGCGTGTTCGAGAAATCGAACGTCTACACGTGTTACGAGTGTATAAAAATTCGCTCTCGGGATTTCCGGAAACGCATACCTGTATATTGTATATACCTCTCGTGCATTTCTATCGGGTCCGTCAAAGTCGTACCAGGTTCCTGGTTATATTATTATTGTGACACGATTCTGCATCGGCAATATAATCGTGTCAACACTCTTCAAAAATAAATCTCCAATACAATAGTACAACTTTTGAAAGAGGTACGTATAAAAAAAAAACCTCATTTTATCTATACATTTCTATCTAAAATTTATGCAATAATTAAACTTATTTGGGTACTTCCTAAAAAAAAAAAAAATGCACAAAATATTATGTACACACGGTCATAATAAGCATAATACATAAACATTCTTAAATAACGGACTCTATATTAGACGAAAATAATGTGATACTTTAAAATAACAATCCTTTTTTTATAAAAACTACCAAAGTGAATACTACCAAACTACCACAGTACTAACTGTTGGTTTGAATGCAGAATTATTGGTATTTACAAGAAAAGCTCGAGAATGTGTCGTCCTCAATTATGGAAAACAAACAAATATCTCAATTTATTCTTCTAAGTTCCAAATTAAATTGCCACTTTATGTATAAAAATTTATTTACCTGAAATAACACCATATAACTGAATATTAATTTTATTTAACACTATACTTACACTCATACATCATATATCTTTATCACTTTATCACTTTATCACTCATATATCTTTCGTTTTACTCGACTTGTTTCCACCGAAAATAATTTTAACGATATATTATATATAGTGGTGATGGGATAGTTTGGAGTTCACCGAAGTTTGAAAAGCAGGATTTTTGTAATTCGGAATCCGAAATCCGAGTTTTACTGTAAATCTGGATTTCGGATTCTATTCGAATTTTATGGCACATACGTTATTGGACGAGTGACCGTTGTCGAGTTTCAATGAAAAATAAACAAATAGTTGTATACATAAGTCCAACGAATGTAACGTAGCCTATTATAAAAGGGGATTAGTCTATAGAAATTCGAAATAAGTATATCTGTATTATATCGCGTTTTACATAATATAGAGTTTATTCGATGTAGGTACCGAAAATCTCGTCGTTCGACATAATAATATATTGATGATCTGCTACTGTTTCTCAAGTCCTATATTATATAATTATACAGCACTACACAACGGTGCTGCAGCGAGACGAATGGTTATACAGGGCATCGCGGTAATCGCGCTCGTTTTCCCTTCTACGATGTTATTTCTCGTATGTTGTACGCATATCTGTAGAATGAAATAATATATAATATTATGCTGAGCTCTTGACTACACCCCGAGCATTGAGAACTGATATGGTGCAGTCGCGATTCACGGTGCCCCGCTAAGGGATAAATTTTGCCACTACACATAGCATTCGTATATATAACACGTATATAATACATATGCGGTGAATATGACGTAGATAACGCCACGGTTTAACTTATTTTTAACATTACCGGCGGCGGTACATTACTGCAATATCGCATACGCGCTGCTATTATAATATACACCGCGCACGCACGACAATATAAACCATGTGTAACGTATATTGTACAAGTATTATATTGTATAGGTATACCGACATCGGACGGCGAACAATGAGCGCGTGTGCTAGGGGGGAAAGATATAGAAAAGTTCGGAACGCTTATCCGACGCCGCCCGCGATTTTACGAGTTATCGATTCGCGACGGGGATACGACGAAAATGGGCGTTATATATACGTATTTTTCGTTGTTATTATTACATACTATAATAATATTGTGTACTTACCTATATCTGATATGAATTTCGTACGCGTTAAACTTCCTCTCGGCCGCGGTGTGCATAACAACGCGTGCAAACACCGAAAATTGGAATTTCCAACATAAACATACGTCGTATTACATTATGTAAATAGTGTGCGATGATGTACGCGTATATGAAGCGCGGCGTATGATTATTATACGATCGTAGAAATTTAAAAACTGGTGACACTCCACTGTCGGGTGAATGATACCGCAGTTGGGTATATTGGGTATCTTTTAAACTTCAAACCAATGCACTGTTCGGAAAAACGATTTCGATCAGTTTATATTTCTAAAGACGGTTAACATACATTGTATAGCAGAAACAAATCTTAAGGATATTGTAAACCATGATTTTCTGTCTCTGTCTATCACTCGTGCAACACAGGTATTTAGACCTTTTCTATTCCCAACGTACTGATTGCTTAATTAATGCGATAAGAATTTGGAAAATTGATTCGAATTCCTCATTAAGTCTACTTTAGATCGGCTTTCATACTGTTTTGATGTTATTCCTAAAACTTTCACAAAATAGAATTAAACAAATTGGAAACATAAAAATCAACAAAAGTTAATACTTGGGTATGTTAAGTACAAAATTTAAAGATTAATATTTTATAATCTTAAGAAGACTTCCAAACGAATTTAAATCAGTTTTAAAAATTCTTATCTTACAAATTGATCAATTGATACGTTGGATATAGAAAATGTCAAAAGTCCCATGCTGCGTGTGTTATATAGACAGAGACAGAAAATCATGGCTTACAATCCACTTAAGTAACTTGCGTGTAACCTTACTTTTTGCTCAAAAACATATGCCTTACAGGGAAAACTATTATGTCTAGTGAATTCATTCGATTTAAATGACTTTTTTTCATTAGAAATGAGACCCTCAATAATAGGTTAAACTATTAATCAAAAATACTTAAACATTTCATTCAACACGCCAAGAAAATATTTTGGATGTTTCTTGTAATTTCTCAGTTATTCTGAAAATTAATGACAAATTTAAAATATAAGACACTCAAAAGTATCAATTAGACGATATATACCCTATATAAAAACCCTCGTATAATTATGATACTCATAATAAATCGTTTACTCAAAAAAAAAGAACACATCCATTATGACAAAATCAAACCAATACGTTACTCGTCTCACTTTGCAGAATATAAAAAAATCACTTTCCCCGTCCACGAAACGTAAGATATTTCCAAAAGTCTGGGAAAAAGTATAAGTACACCGAAATATTATAATGTGCAAGCATGCATTACGCACTAAATAATCTTTTAAAAATCCATTAGGCGATTATAAGTGACTCCAGAGCGTACAAAATACATTACCCGAAAACATTGCAATACGCGGGACTGATTTTCTCGACACTTAACATTTTACGTGTAAATATAATGTATATTATTTTCCTTGGGAAATGTCAACTCGCAGCGTATATTATTATATATATGCGATGACAATTCCAGGGCGTACGGTCCCCGTTTTTGTATCTTTTTTTTTTTATTAGTAAAAATGTCAATCCATAAACATATATTATTATACTATATACATATATATATATACATACATATAGTTAAAATAAAACCGAGTGAACAATATTTTCGTAATCGTCGGACATGAAACATATTAAAAGATGTATACTCAAAAAAAAAAAAAAAACAAAAAAACCTACACTCACCGACAAATTATTTAAGCATGTTTGTGAGAATGAAAACATATACACATCTATAGATCTATACATATATAAATGATATAATGTGATATTTGGCCGGAAAATGTTGTTATATTTTGATGCGCGTCGCATCGTGGTCGTCGTCGGAGGTATACCTACATAATACATAAACATAAAAGTCTAATCGAATTAATTATACAATGCGTACGAGTGCAATGATCTGCTCCACATACGTACTACGGGCAACATGAAGTAGTTATAATAATATATTACGACTACACATTTTAATTCGTTACACCGACAACGGGACGAAAAAATAAAAAATAAAACACGAGTATAACAACATTTCCAATACCGCGACGGCCGGTATTTTAATTAATTTATATCGAGCACGTTCGGGGAGGGGAAAAAAACGAAACGAAATTTATTTATTACGCAATTTGTCTATATAATACATTGTATTATACTTATACATACACCATTGCTCACAAAGTTCGTCGTCGTCTCGTCTTCGTCGTCGTCTCGTCTTCGTCGCTACAGCCTCTGCTGCGCCGTAATCCCGCGAGGATTTTCAAAGTAGCTTTTTTTTTCACCCCCCTCCACGTTTAATATAAATCGTAATTATATGCTTTTATATTAGTTTACTTACGCGCCCGCGGTCTTCGTCTGCTGTGTCTACTCGTCGTCGTCGTGCACACATACACGCACCACCATATTATACACAGCCGTGCCCTTCACTCGCAAGTTCCCGGTTCTTTCGCGGCCGCATCGCGTTTCCTTCCTCTTCCACCGATTCTTTTATGTATATCTGTATGTATACACAAAATGTTATATATTAGCGCAGACCGCCGTCGCCGCACACCATGTGACGCGCTGCAAACGTCGTCGTTATACACCCTTGGCAAGCGAAATTAAAAAAAATACTTATATATATATATACACACTCGCTAACCGCACCACCACAGGTTATTCCCTAAAAGTGCGCAAATATTATACGCGAAAAAATGTAGAAAAATAAATAAACAACGGTCGAAAACTCGACTGAATATACAAGACTACGACGGCAATGGCGACGGCGACGTCGTATTTTTTTTTTTTACTATCATACACGCGCATTATATGCACGTATATTTATATACATTTGTGTGTATAAAGTGCACACTTAGTACATGTACACGCGATATATTGGTGCGGCCTTCTGCGTAATGTCTCCGCGTGCGCCATATGGTATAGTGCTACACTGCAGCGCGTACACAGCCCTAATAATATATGTTCGGGGCGGCGGCAGCAGAGTTTCTTTTTACCCAGGAAAAGTTTCGACCCGATCGCTCTCTCTTTCTCTCTCTCTCTCTCTCTCACAATGGAATGAAAAAAAACGATTTTTGATGTATATATAATATATACATATATGTATACGCAAACGTCGCACGCGCACACACAAATACATACACACACACACACACACACACACACACACACACACACACACACACATCACGTCATTTACATATGTCGTCACGTATATTCCGGATAGTATAGGGATAGGAAGTTATTGCGCAATAAAATGATTTTAAAGGTGATTGCGCATCATTATATTTCTATTAAAAATAAACTAAATTGCACTTGAAAATTGCAATACATCGATTTTGGAGTAATAACGTATTATATATAATATATTAGATTAACAATCAACGATCAATTGGTTTTAATAAAATCTTTATAAAAATATTATAAAAAAAACCTAATCGGGAACCTCGGTACAGTAGAGGTGTAGTGGACCTCGGTCATAAAGTAAAGTCCTTTAGATCGAATATAAAGTAGTGAAAAAACTCAACTAATTCAAAATTAAAATTAGCTGGTATAGGTATCAATTTTCATTTAGTTTAAATAATATTTATATTTTAAATTCAATTTTAGAAAGTATAAAAATATGAGGAAAACTAACAAAATTGCAATCAAAATTAATAAAAGGCCATAAACGTCGAAACGGGGTACCAACAGTTTTTAGAATTTCATTCGTAACTTCTATTGAACAAACTAATTGGCTTTGCAACAAATGTGAACAATTGGGAAAATGTTGCAAATGCAACAACATCCAAGTTATATACTAACAATCATATGTATAAAATATATTATAAATAGGTCCATTTATTTATTTTAGCAGAGATAATGGTTAGGTTACGTTAATTAGAAGAACGTTAGAAGAACGCACGCGACGACAACGGTCGAATGACGAAATCACTTGACGTTTGCAATTCTATAAGCGTATAAGTTATAATTAGTACTCGAGTGCTGCTATTTAAACATTTTTCTAAGTATATCGAATACTATATTTCAAATACTTATTATTTTTTGTTGATTCAATTGAATATGTTATTCCAGATACAGATATAATAAAGTATTATATCATGGGTATTGAGGAGTATAATTTAATTGCTTTGATAAATGTTATATTTGTGTATACGATCGAACACTTAATGCAATGTATAATTATAATAACTCGTTGCACAAAGCAATAGTAATAAGGGGATTGAAATCCATGATTTTTTGTTTTTGTCTATCACACGCGCAACATTGAAATGTAGACGTTTTATATTTCCAACTTACCGATCAATAATCAATTAATGCGTGAAGAATTATATATAATAAAATAATCTTCGGTTTTTAGAAATTTCTATACATGATATTATACCGATTGTTTTAGTACAGAAATTCAGTATTACTATATTATACGTATTTTAGTCAAGTTTAAAGTATCGTACTTTCCTCTCCATTTCGATAACCCATACCATTTAAAGAATACCAGTACATTAGCATATTTAGTTCCAGTGTTAAGTAATAGTGTATTTACTATTTAATATTTTTCCGTCTCAAGTAAAATGATATGTCAAAACCATCACTGTCATTTCATATCATATTAATTTAAACTTTTAAGAATCTAAAAATCTTTTCCATATTCATATATAACATGTTTATAATATTATATTGTATAATATTTCTAGTGAACAAATATCCCATTAATGTTTGCATAAGCTAATAATTTAAAATGGATTTAAGGAAATATTTATTTATATGATTAAACTTTTATTGCATATGACTTCATAGAGGCATGAGGGATAAGATGTCAACACGTGTTTCATAAGAACGACGTTGCGGATATAATACAGTAATTCTTAAAAGCTCTGTTAGACGTCCAACAAAGTGCTTTTAGTACTTTAAAAAAAAAAAAAAATTAATTCCATTTTATAGTAGGGTCTCGCAAGAACTTTTTTTTATGACGATATTAAAAATTAATTTGTCGATTACATGCGCCTTAAATTATATTACATGATATATGTTCGATGTCTCGTCATTTATGTAGGTATAAACAAGAATGTAACAATTAATCAACAGCCAACCGTTATGTCTTATGTAAGTAATTATTACTTATAAGTGTTCATTTCAAACATTTATTAAGAACACAAAATGTTTCAATGGATTCCTATATTATTGTCTTGTAATGATGAAAAACAAGAATTATAACTTGGTTTAATGTATACTTCCGTAATATTTTACAAGATTATGGTTTATACATTATTCGAGTAAAATTTGACGCCTCTAAGATTCTTAGTGAAACGAGAAATATATACTAATTGGTTTTATCATGATATTTTTATGTCTGTGTACACGATTATGAACAGAAGAAATACTCCGATCTATTATATAAACACGCAACTTTTCTGAAAGGGGTTTTGTCTAATTGTTAATTTTAGAAGGTAATTTTTTGAACCTTTTCATTATATTCTGCCGACTAATGAAAAATAACCAGGTGAAAATTGTAAAAAGTGTACTGCGGATTCAAACTCGTGGGTATTTGTTTATTAATCGTCATAGCAAAACGTACAATTTAACTGATACTTATATATTTTATATTATTATATATATTTTATTATTCATGATTATGAATATAAAATGATCTACCGGACCTCTTTCACTCAGAATATCTTTATGGAAAGCAATTGGTTTCAAATTTTAAAGATCAATATAGAAATATAATCATTCACTCTACCTTAGTCTCACTTTTTTTTTTATATAATTTATTGTATCCAAACATAGATTTTGATATTGTATAATGCTTGGTTTGGCTATAAGAATATGCAAATCCCTCGAACTGCGCGAACTTATATCGTGCGCGCACTTAAATTTATTATTCTTTGTATTATATATTATTTATTATAAGTCGTGCGAAATATTCTAATCTGAAATTCGAAGAAAGAAAGTTTGTTTTCCTTTAATTTTTTTTATCTACGCACTGCTCTAAAAGCCATGAAAATTATAGGCCTTAGTCTTCTTCTTATAATACTTACATATAATATGTATTGTACATAAATAAATACACAAACACGCATAAATTACAATACGCAGCGATAAAATAGGAAAAGGCCTAAGGGGGAAAAAAGTAATGAATAAATATATTTATAATAGTATGTTTATACTTATAAACTTATAATATATTATTATGTGTGTGTGTGTTTGTGTGTTGTGTTACTGGGGATTTTCGTGAAAATCTGGTGGAGCCGCAGTGAAAGTGTGCACGCGCCGTCTTCGACGATACAAAAGCATGATCCGAAAAAAGAGGCTTGCAGCTCACGTAGAGGCGGGTATAAATTATTCGGCTACGAAATCCTTCAAGTTTCATTTTTTTATTGTGTTTTTTATACTTTTTAGCTGAAGTGGCGCCGCTATATTTTTCATGCGTATATATATAGACAAAGATAATCCGATGGCAACGATATATTTTTCCTTCGTAGGTATTTTATATACATATATTATACAATATGTACGTCTTCGTTGCGCGGTAACTTCCACGCGTGAAATCGCATCAGCCGTGCTCTGTGTGTGTGTGTGGAGGGGGGGGCATGGAAAAACGGTCTCGTTGAATCTAAAGGCTCGAAATCTCTGTTGTTGATTTTTTTTCCGTTTGGATTTTCCTATAGTTTTTTTTTTTTTCACTTTCGGAATAATTTATTACTATATATATATATACATACATAATGCCATCCGAAACTGCTGTGTTCTCGCAAATAAACGACCACGCGGTAATAAAGCAGCCTTTGTACTTTTACATAAGCGTATGAATATATATATATATATATATATAGGCGCATGCAAAGCTCTTAATTATAACGGCGCTCCCGATTGGACGACGCGGTCGGGATGGAAAAAAACCTCCCCGGCGACGACGACAACAATCTGTGCAACAAAAAAGCTGTCGGAAATTTTTGGTCGGATATTTTTCGACCGAATTCCATTACAGAGAGACCAAAATCTATAACGTCTATCCGTGAGATGTGTGCACACTATATAAATATGTATAATATTTGTGATGAGCCGATGCCGATGTATGTTTAGACTCGTTTTATAAATCACACGACGCCTATATGTTAAATATTGTATTGTTCATAATATACAATCACGACGTGTTACAAATATTAACGTAGATTTGCGTCGCGACTTCATATTGCACTGTAAAATTACGTATTGTATGATAATATATATGACGATAATAATATATGCACCGAGCATGAAAGTTTTTTATTGCACAAATCTGACCTCCAACGGTTAATACATAAATAATGAACGATATAGAATAATTAATCCAATCCGATATTATATGGTATATCTTTGCGAACACAGTGTTTGTAAACTATTTGCAAATTGCGATTATTGTACATAATATATATATACGTACAATACATATGTATTAATTATATAAGTGCGAAATATTTATATATTATATACACTCTTATATCTCTATAATATAGAGTCTATATATAAATATTTATATATATATATATATAATATATAATCATATAAAATACCCCATTATAAAATTATTAACACCAAATATAATTAAAAAAGCACTTCAGTCTGTTATTGTATAGCAAATATAATAATATAAACAATTCTATCATAAACTTTAAACTCATGATCAACGGTACGATTTATCATTAAAGTAATTAATATGTCAATAAATGAATAAATAATAATGTGCACATTATTGTAAGCTATTATGCAAACAATTTTTTGCAGCAGTACATAATATATACTGCACCAAAATGGTATTACGATCGTAATAAGTATCTAAAAGTGCTCCAATGAAAATAAAAAATACAGGTTCTATAATTTCATCACACTCGTATAATAATAGGAAAAATTGTCTTGTATTATATTGATTCTTAAAAGTATATTACTCGACTTCACTGTCCATCGTGTATTAGTGGTGAATCACGAATTAGCACACAGATATATAATTATATACACAGTAATATCATTGCAGTATATTTGTTATTTTTATACTATATGTTTAAAAAAGTATACAGAATATTTATTATGTATATATATATATATATAATATACTACAGAGGTTTCCAAACTTTATATAGTACCTCGTACAACCCATTTTGGAAATTTTTCGAATTTTGAGGGCCCAAAATATCTATTTTGATTTTTGCTTTTTTACATATATGATGAATACATTGACAAAACAAAACTAATGAAAATATAATGTAGAAACATCAAAAATATCGTATTATAAATTAAAATACTTTATTTATAATTATTAGAAAAATATGTAAACATTTTAAAATTTAACGTGATCTACCAAAAATATAATCCAGACTCACAGTTTGGGAACTGCTAAATGGAAATGAAATCATAATTTATTAATCTAAGATTATTATTATAACAAATTCGCTATTATTTCTACTTGTATTTAATTTTTTTTTTCTATTTTTCGTTTAATTTTCCAATAGTAAATTTTTAATTTATATGTAAGAATGTTAACGAACCTATACGAAACACGCTCATGAATTAATTTTGAATTTTATTTGCGAATCAAGGTATATAGAAATTCAACGATAAAATTGTATTTCTTCACCGGTATAAAGTCTGACATAATTATTATTATACTGCAAGACGTGTTTCAGGTCTATTTCTGATTATTATTCTATTAATCCATATTAATGATTAATAATAATAATATACATGCATACTATCATATTCTACCTGTATATAATATTTATAAAAACGATAATTTTCATTTTACGACGTGTTTAATTCGGATATTATTGAAAATACGTGACACCGCTGTTATTTTCACTCTCGTTTTAATGCTGCCGACCGTATAGTAGCTGCTTAGGTACTTAATATAGTGCTGTACACTTTACCCTACAAAAATATACTACTCGCCAGGAAAAAGTGTAACATACGGTTTTACGATCAGTAAAATACTGCAATATAGGAACGTGTCGTGCGTTGTTGTCTGCAATGCGCGCGCCAGACACAAGACGCGTTGTGGGTTTGTAATGACGTCGTTTAGTGTCCATAAAAATTATTATTTTGATCTGGATCGCGATACCGGAGCGGCGGCGACTAATCATATTAATGTTTCTCGTCGGTCATGCAAAATATAATGGCAACATGACGACGTGTTGTTGTTCGTCGTGTAGAATGATGACGAAAAGGGCACTGAAAAGATAGGTTTCGCGTAAAAAACATATCAATATAATATTATATTTCTAATCGGGTTTTATTTTTTACATCATAACGCACACCGTGTTGGATCGTGGATTCATTAGATATAAATGATCGAAAACTCCGTGTAACTATACTACATATACACTGCAGCACATAGGTAAATCGTAATATATATTCGTAACAAGTATTCCTGGTGTTTAAACGTACGCTATGAATTCAATAGTAAACTCATGATATGATTATTATTATTATTATTATTATTATTATTATTATTATTATTATTATTATTATTACACAAAGATACGAAGCGCCAACCGCATCAATACACATGAAAATATTATAATATCATACGTAGCTACGACGTCGTGAGTTCTATTGTTTCCTGCAGTCGTCGTCATCATCGCGTTCGGAGTCGTCGTTATAGACTTGAATATAATATAATAATATTAAAAATGTAGTAAAACAATGTACGATACAGGTAGGTCACATACGTACAGTGTTCGCGACCCCGTGAGATAAATGTGATAAGTACGGCTTGAATGTTTTGTTTAAAAGTTAAATAAAATACTTATAATTTATAACAAATCTTGAATTTCTGGTACTTATACAGACGATATAAAATGCATATTTCGGTGGGGTTTTTTTTGAACCAAAATTCAAATATCATACGATTTTTATTTATTTTTTATTTATTATTATAGGTAATTATTATTTGATAATTTAGTTATTTTTTAGTGGATATATAACATGCGTATTATACGCACCAGAGTCCAACGATGATAAATGCATTATAAAAGGATTTGTTTTTTATTTAATAATATAATGTAAAGCGATTGAAAAATTAAAAAAGAAAAATAATAATATTAAAAAATTTTCTTTGTACACATAATATGTTACACACAAAATATTGTATATTACATAAGCACATCGCGTGCACGAGTGGAGCGTATAATACACGTCATGCGATGATGGTTCGTACGCATAATAATATATAATAATACGATACACACAATATATTATTATTATTATTATTATTATTATTATTATTATTATTATTATTATTATACATCTGAAAAACGGATTAAAAAAAAAAAAAGGAACAAAATAACTTCACGTGGTCGTCCGATCGTTTATACGCGCGCGCATAAATCCCCCCCCCCATACATAGATTATATTATAATAATATATTAATACGATTAATACATTTATTTGTGATGTATACACCGTGATTTACGATCGATCCGCACACTGCAAAGCTGCGCTGTCAGAGCGCGCACAAAACTTATTACACGTTTCGCGAGGTACTGATTTATAATACATATGTATATATACGTTATTATTACACACACACACATATATAGCCAAATAGGCATACAGAAGGTACACACATACGAAGTGCATTAAATTATATTATAATATAATATAATATATTATATGATGTACTGCGGCAAACGCGAGCGGACAATCGATTTCGGTGCGCGCAGACACGCAGACATTACACGCATACACGAAATCCATGTTACGTCCACACATCATGCACACTAGAAACATATTACAAGGCACACACGGTATGTGTGTCGTGTGTGTATATATATATATATATGTGTGTATGTGTGTGTGTGTGTGTGTGTGTGTGTGTGTGTGTGTGTGTGTGTATGTGTGTGTGTGCGTGCGTGTGTGTTTATGTACATCTTTGTTACGTTGTGTTGAAAATAAATTTTCCTCTTCGCTACGCCGCCGGTCGGTTAGGTCCGTTGGTGGTGCTGTAGCAAAAGAGCTATTTTCTTCTTCAGCGTATACATACTACATAATATACACTCGCGCGCGCGCACACACACACACACACGTACACACACACACGTACACATGCACGCACGTACGCACACACACACACACTCACACACACACATACACAAATACGTACAAACACGCACACACATGTATTATTTTATAATTAAAAACGACCATTAAAATACGAAAAGGCCCCCGGGGCCGGTTAAATATAGGCGGGTTCCGGACAAAATGACCCGGCAAAGACCTCGACGTCGGGTGCGTGTACACGACGCGCACAACCGGTAATATCTTAATCAAATTGCTCCGAAAGTGTATAATAATAATAATAAGAATAATAATAATACGAGAAAAGAGAATAAAGGAGAAAAAATATACACCGCCATAATGGCTCTATTGCAACCCGTCGTCGTCGACGAGAGCAGCACTCTCCCACTTTGCGCTGCAGCTCACCGGTAGTCTCTAGACAGACGTCGTCGTTGCTGCTGCCGTTGTTGCTGTTGTTGTTGGGCCCCGCGTTGGCGGTGCGTCAACGGTAGGAGGAACGGATATAATAATATAATGAAAAATCATTATAACATGATGTCGGTCAAAAACGAATCGGCGGCGCCTTGAAAACGTTCATTTCCAACCGATCATGGGTATTATAACCAGTGACGACGTTTGTGTGCCAATAAAAATTATTGATAACTTTCCAAAGTCCAAAGATATCGACATTTTAACCGTTTAGCAACAAAAAAATAATTTTAGTGTGTTATATAGTAATCATTTTTAGTACGTTAAGTTCAATTATATATTTATATAATTATATTATGACACTTAATTTAAGAAAATTATAAATAATGCATAAATTTTATAAAATAAAAACAAATGTGTAAAATATAATAAACCTGCGTATTATAATATGTGCTCAGTAACTATATTTATCTTAAGAATGTAGAATTTTTTTGTATAGGGCTTGTGAACAATTTTCAAATTCTTGATTGGAAAACTTTGGCACTTGACCCGAAAAAAGTTCGCCACCCATATACCGTTATACTTCCGATTTCGGTACTTACTGCGATATAGTTGTTAGGTTTTAAAGTAATTAGAATAACCGGTACAATAATTATGTTATTATACGTATATTAATAATACAACTACTGTGTGGTATGTTTTAATGAGATATTTATGTTTCGTTTAATTATTTTACATATTGTATAGTAGCTAAATTCAAACGACCCTTTAATGTACATTTTCCGTACGCGCTGTCGTATGAATAATAATTATATTTTGGTAGATTATTATAACATAGATTAATATAACAAGTGAATAGGAGAACATTTTCCTCAATTTCCATCCATCCGCACGATTTTTATGGACGCCAGTCACCAGGTTGCGATTTTATCTTCTTACTAAATGACATTATACTATGTAAAACACAAATAACTTACAACATACTTACTAATTAGTATAGTCAATATTAATTTACTGTAACATGATATAACAACACTGGAAATTCATGCGTTCTCAGACCTATGATAAATACAACTTCCAAGTGATTTTAATACCGTTTTTACGCAACCGCACTTTTCAAATCACTCGGAATACCAAAAATATCGTATAGTTTCTAAAAACGAATCGAGAGACTGAAATTAATAAAGTGTATTATTTATCATTATTGAACTCTTATTGTATTGCAGCAGAATTATCGGTTTAAATATTTATAATATAGTTGAACACCGGCCCAGCCACACAGTGATCCGAATTAAGTGCTTATAATAATACAAAAAATACAAGTCAATAAAGTTCATGTTTACAAATTCTTGATATGATATAACTTTAATTGTTGAGAATTATTTTGAATCACAAAAACAATTTTTATACATACGAGTGTATCTTTACATGGAATACTTAATACATAATATTAAAATAGTCATTGTTTTAACGTTAATAAATATTGTATACACGCACTTTAGTGTTTATAGTATATTATTTATTTATTCATAATCATAGTTGCTAGACATTATCGATTGAATTTTTCTAAGAGTTGTCACAGAGTCATTGGAACATTTTTTTTCTATTTTGTTGTTGCGTTATTTTGGTAGTTATTTTTGACGCACATAATACACATAATAATTCAGACCTTTTACGGCTATCATCGTGCATGGATTGGATACAAATGATACAATATATACGTATATGTTACCGGCAATGTGTTGAATATATTATATGCATTCTATGAAACCCTTGTACTACTTGGCAATATATTTAATGTTAATGTTATTTTAAATAATGCCTAGGCAATCTATGGAATTCTTAGGATTTTTATAGAATACTATATATTATTATGTTAGATAAAGTATGAATTCTAGAATAGTATTCAATCAAAAAATATTAATTATTTTTAATTTATTTATTCATCTGTATGCATTTGTATAGTTTCGAATTACATAAAATATTTCTTTTTTTTACATAGTATATAAATATTTTTTGGTTTCACATTTTGTGTTGTATGTGCATTTAAAAAAAACGTTGTCCAGTTACCGTAGACTGCTGGATGCCTAGGTTGCTATGGTTCGTAAAGCTAAAGTGTTTTCTATCATTGGAACATTGTGTGTCAATGTGTCATAGGTAGTAATATTTTTATTGCAAATTCTAAACTAAAATCTGAAATACTATAAGGATTTTAGTAATTCTTCCCGGGTTTCCAAAATGTTTACGTAAAGAAAATTCACCTCATAATATTTCATCGTACATCTCATTCGTGTAATAAGTATTCAAATAACACTGTATTGAAATTCGAATTTGGTTGAATCGATCGCATATTACTTTATCAGTTGTGTTATAAGTTATAACATTATTTTACCTATATTTTCACAAATGTACACGATAAGCAACTAATTATATGTAATATTGTATATTTTAATATTATTTTAAATATGTGTACAGTATAAATATTATTCTTACTAATGTACACTAATTAAAGTAATTTTCTGCTCGAGGTTCGGTAATCAGTTTAATACCTAGACATTATATCAATTTTATACTTTGCTGGTAGCACATATATCAATTCGAATAAATACTATGTGTAAACAGTTGTAGTACACTGTTTGTACCGCAGTTCGTTGAGGCATTATAAGTATATTATTGATGATGCGGATGATTTGTCGACTGACCTGTGGGTATGTACAACGGGAAAATACACCATGAGAAAGAATAAACCATAAAACTAGACGAAAATATAATAATATTATACACGTGAACCGCGCGGGGTAAACGAAAATAAACGATAAAAAGTAATTGCGGATGTTTTTACTCAAGTCGTTACGTCCAAAAGCCGTCGTGTGTATGCAACTGTGTATAGGAAAACATGTGACACAAATAGTAGAAGGAAAATCTGAAAACTAATCGAAGCCGTATATAATTATAACTATTATAGAGAACAAGATCAATATAATTATTATTATTTACCCAAAATAATAATAATAGGCGTAGATGCTTGCGATAAACATAACAATTATTACTGCATGGTCGAGCGGTGGGAATTTTTAAATAGCTGTCCCGAAAATTGAGTTTGTAACGTAGTCTAATTTATTTTTTAAGACGTTTCCCAATTCACTCCTATCCAAAAGTACAGGTTGCGCATTTCAATATTAAATATATATTATTATAATATCGGCATCGAATTAATGTTGTATAAATAATGGAATTTCAAATCTATTTTTATGTATCATCTCCGTGCCTGTTTATGTAAGAGTTATAAACGACGACTTAAATGTACAAAAATATTGTATACACATATTACAAGAATATTATATGTCATAATTTTTTTGTTTCGTTTGATTCACACCAGCTTCATGCGCCTTTATTTAAATAAATAAAACGAATTTATTATACTATATGGTTTTAAATGCGTTCGTTCGAATTATAAACAATTTCTCACAGCGAAAAAACATAATATTATAAATGTACCGTTAAAACGTTATGTATTCATGCTGAATAATAATAATCATACAATACAAATACTACCAGCTACAAGTATCGCGTGTTGAAATTATAAGTAATTTTAAGTAGCCATAAAAGCGTGTACACATATTGTTATTACGCAGATTACGCGTGGATACGTTTATGCAAGGAGTGTATATAGTACGACATAATACAGACTAATGAGATTTAAATAATAAGACGTTTGAATACTAAATAAATTGTAGATTTATAAACGAAATTAAACTCGCATCGAAAAAATCTTTTTTCCAATCGAATAACTAAGAAAAATAAGAAAATGATTTTCAATAAATATTTACTTTGATAGAATAATTGAATTGAACTCTCAATTGAAATCTTTATTGAAAAAAAAATAATGATTATGAAAAAAGGTTTAACTATATTTAATATACCAGATTGATGTATGGAACATTGTTTATCTAATTCTATAATGGTCAATATTATTAGAAATTATTGAAACGCCCATTATATTGCTATTACAGTACCTACCGTTACTGAGTATAATAAAACAATTCAATTTATATTTTACACAAACTCCACGGTAAATCTAACTAAAATTAATGATGTATTTTTATTATTTATTGATAATCCTATTACATAGTTATCATGTTATTTAAAATTTAATCACCGGTTATATTTAACCCGTATAATAAATTTGACTTATACATCATATCTCATACAAAACTATACATTTTTTGGTTTGAATCTTTATTTAATAATCAATCGAATTATGTAGCTACTATATTTATGATAAGATAATTCATTTTTGTTTCCTTATACTGTTAAATAATTAAATAATAATGTTTCAAAAATGTTATCGTTCGTGAACGATATCCACTTGGTCTTATAATGAACTCGTGCTAATATACTATAGTATACTGCAATATATGCATCAACATTTTTGATTCATTTTATAACTTGAATGCATGTACAATATGAGTCAATATTTTAAATAAATATTTGTACGTATTGTGTAGAAGAATATACAAGAATATCTATGTAGACAGGCAAGTTTAGTAAAATTAATTTTTTTTTTTTTTATTTAATAATAGCCTCAACAACTAAGGTTATTGGCTTACAATATTGGTGGTAATGATATTAAATTATATTTTGTACATTATAAACAAATAAAAATTATGAGAAAAAGTTGGTTTAGATAAATAAGAAAAAACATGTGAGAGGGATAAAATGAATTGTTTGGAACCTATTGCCTATATTAAAGTTTTATTATATCGTGTTAATATACTATCACACTGTCATTGTTCTGCGTCATATACATAGCTAGCTGTCATATTATAAAATCGTAATAAAATCGAATCTGTTCATTATATATATTATAATAATATAATTATTGTGCACGTGGTACTGTATAGAATTCAATTTTTATGATTTTCAGTGTGTTTGCAACTTACTTGGTCTTTTTCTTCATTCGTACGACTACATATCATTCAATAATGTTTCAAATGGTAGTTATGTAGTTAATAGTGTATATTAAGATCGAGTTCTACGATATTTCAAACAGTTATATTTTGCAACAAAATAATAATATTATATCGTTTATATTATATCGTGTGTGCATAATATACCGTATACATATGCGTATACGTTTTGTTTAGACCATACAATATGTTTAATATATATTTTCCAAACGACGTATTTGTGTTTTGTACATTATACACACACACACACACACACACATATATATATATATATATATATATGTATCTGTGTACGTGTGATTATTTAAAGGTCATTTTTACCCATATAATTTATAGCGCAAGGGTGAGACAGCATTGACGGATTAGGGTTTGGATTAATGGCGTCCGAACAAAAAGGCCTGTTCTCGCTTTACACCATATAACCTTTTTTTTCTTTCTTCATTTGTATCCCTGTCTGCCTCCGTAATATTCCGTTCATGAATAGATCTCATGTGAATGCCACCTTATTGAATAAAAGAGTTTAATATTATATATAATCCTATAATGTGTTATACATGCATATATATATACATACGTTTAAAATCGTGTCCAATTTAACGTATCGGTGGAACCGGACGGGCAGACGGACGTAATAATATAAATATACGCGTTTCAGAATGAAATTATCTCTGGGTAACGTTTTAATTTAACGAAGTGGTCAAGTATATTTTGTTACTATAACTTATAAAATGTATATATATGTATAATTATACGAACAATCATGTACCTGTGTATTTTATACCTACCAAATTATTATATATTCAAACATAATATATAATATTATGCAACGTATATACAACGTGAAATGAGTCGCTGAATGTAATTTAAAATACACGAACAAGCATCGTGTGAATATCGATGTACGATGTTAATTGAACTCAAAATGTATACATCGAGAGCCAGTAAACGCGCATAATATGTAGAAGAACAATTCCTATACCGAAATATCATACACGTTGATAAAATATATAATATATGCGTATATATTATATATATATTTAACACAATATTATTAATAGTTGTACGCACGATATGTGTATAGGTAGTGAATTATGTATCGACAATAAATTGTATAGTCTGCAGGAATGAAGTAATAATTATACATATTACAAAATGTTTGCAATAATGTCTTTAACTCGGGAGCTGTGGTATGATTTTTTTTTTTTGTCCAAAAACATTTATTTGTTTAAATTATATAATGCAAACGACAATCGGACCGATATAATATGAAAAACTTTTGCAATTGCGCATCATGATTACTACATCATGTCATATCTACGGTTGAGTTGATGTATAATGAAATTTTCGTAACGAGTGTGTCGATCGAATCCGTCATTCGGCTTGAATTACGTACATTATTTTATGAAATGCGGTATGTATACATTATAGCAGTATAAACGTATATATATATAGATATTATATAGTATAAGGTCTCGTCGTTAAACGCGAGCGCACGCACATCCGACGAATACGACCATAGTATATATCGTGCGTATATATGTATATATATATATATTCCCCATGATATACGTTTACATTTTATAGTGCGTGCGTATATATTATAATATAGTCTTCCTATATTGTATGATATGTGTATAATATGAATTATATGACGTTGGCGATGCAGGAAGAAAAACCGTTCGATCCCATTGTTTCGTGTGGTATACAGTAAATCGCGCGGTATAAATATAATATATATTACATCATAATATGTAATACGCATATGTGGTGTATACGCTTATATTATTAAACACGCATTGCAACGTATACATAATATTATATTGTTATAATATACGCCGGTCGGAAACCAGTATAAGACCGTATGCGCGCGCATGACAGTATATGTGTACACCTATTATATAATATATGGCTATATAGCGCTAGGTAATGTATATGAGAAAATACGAAAACGATAGATCACGGCGCGCGTATACCTATATTATGTATGTAATATTATGTAAATGCGTATACCAGCGAATATTATAATAATCGTCGTAGATGATATTATTATCCACTACGGCACTCGCCATACAGCTCTGTATCCCATGCGTGTTTCCGAAAACGTCGGCGCGTAAAAGCAGCCATTTAGGCAAGTATAATATTATATAGTGGTACACTTTAGGTACGTACATACCGCCGCAGTCTCACCCGCAAGATAAAATCACGCGCCTATATATCCGTGCACCGTTTCCGATCGTTTAACCTGCCCGACAGATAGGTACAGATAGGCATATACATATAATGCTGGACAGTATTTTAGATACTATAGCATTTAAGATACGTATCTGAGATACATTTATTGTATCTTGTATCTTGTTTCGAGGTACATTATTTTAATGTATCTTATATCGTGTATTTAAATACTTTTTTGACTTGTATCTAATATCTTTTTACGATTAAAGATAAAAAAAAAAATAGTATAATACATTATGTTAATGTAACGCGGTAGGTACAATGTAATTTATCTATCGAAATCAAAAAAAAAAAAAAGTTAATTAAAGTTAAGTTAAAAAGTTGCATTTACAGAATCATCCTCAAACGTGCCCTGTGTTATAATATGTAGCATACCTATATCGTTTTCAGATTTTCCAACACCACTGCAAGACCAATTTTAAATATTGTGTACGCGCGCGGTGCGCGTGTAGGCAGTATATCGTAATAATAAATACACCAAGTCGTACACGTTTGTAGGTATACGCACGTCGCATATAGCCACCGCGGTGACCGGTTACATGTTTATATGGAATATTTCTAACGCGTATATTGCGATATGGTGTACGGTGGATAGGCGATGACAATGAGATTTCGGTAATTTCGTGTTGAACAGCCCCAGGACGCGAACCACGCGATGGTTGACGGAGCGCGGCGGCGGTGCGGACAAATCGTATTAAGTAATTATGTACATATACGTACGATATTATAATAACATTTCGGTACACCCATAATATACATCATGATAATAATAAGGGATTATTTCCGCTTAACGTAAGGCCGGTTTTGTCTCCTCGTGAATCCGAATAGACAACGTGATCTATGACGTGACCCCAGCTGTATAATATTATATAGTCGCGCGTGAACCCGACGTATAAGGCATTTTAACTTTGTAAGACACAACTGTACGGTATATCGCGCTCCGAAATCCGTTATACGCCTATAGGATACGCGCCGCGGGACACGTATGCCGTCGTGGTGAACGGGGTTCCCGGGGGGGTTCGATTTCTCCCCCGAACCGAATTAAACGTGCACGGTCCACCGTAATATCTACTGTATAGTAGCAGCACACGGCCAAATAATACGTACTCATTATATATACACAATTATATAATATTTGTCTAAACACGTGTTTTGAAAAGCGAACCGCGCGGGAGCATCCACAGAATAAAATTAAAGATTCGTCATTATTGTAAGACGCACCAAAATCCGCTGGCATAATCCGCTACAGAAATTTAATGATATATATTATTATAATAATATACCGCAGTTTATTCGACGAAAACAATTATGATTTAATGGATTTCATGTATTTTATTTATTTTATTATATATAGATGGTATGTACACGGACTGCAGCCCTTACGAACATACGTGTTACGTAATACATAATATTATAGTGATACATTTATTTTTACTTATTTATACACACTGCACACATACTCGTTTATGTTTATCTTCAAGAGGGGCAAAAAGAGTCATAATATTATCTGATGAAATCCAGGTTCTTTGACCAATGTTATTTTTGTTTTCGATTATGCTGTTCCTCTGATAAAGGGGCAACAATCGATCCGAATAATTGTGACCGATCAAATTAGTGTAATGACTAATGACTAATGATTGACCATTTTTATGTAATCGAATACCGAATTTTCTTACTATAAATATAGTTTCAATACTTCGTTTTCCGAAATTTTCTTATTTTAAATTGGCCCTTCATGCACTAAGCCACAGATACATATTATACATATAAATATGAATACATAAATGCATGACGAATTATATGTACATTTTAAACATGAAGACTTAAATAACTTTTAATAAATAAGAGTTTTTTCAAACGGGGATAAACAGAGATAAACATTATTTTTGTGAAATGGAAACGATAATAATTTAATAACATTGGCTAGACGCTTTATGCTACGAAGAAGTTCAAATATAAATATTATTGCGATGAACGACAAGTACGGAGTAGCCGAACGTCAAAGGTTTTGCTGAAAGTCAAACGAGTCAAACCCAATACTTGTGTATTATGATATCTTCTGTAATCTGACTATTGTATATTATTATGTTTATTAACATAACTTAAACCGTCATTATACATTTATGTTTGCATCAACGAGAGAAAACGAGTGCCACCGCGTTTGAAAACCATCGACGACGTAATAATAATGTTATTAACGAAATATCATATCATATACAATTATACACACATAGTAATTATCGAGAACCCGCGTACATGTGGACACTTATAAATTTAAGGATGTGTTCGGTCAAGTGCCTGCACGTGCGGTTTGGTCCGCGACCTTTCCAAACGACGACAACGATTTCTGCAATCGGATTAAAAAGGACGCGTGGTTGTTGGACTATAATAATATATAATACAACGCGTGCTATTATACGTATAAGTGAATGTGTTTGTGTTGTAAGTGTGTATCTGGTCTTCTCCGTGTACGTATAATACGTATTGGGTTTCGCGGGCGTAGATAATAATGTATACCATATATACTATAATATAATATCATCGAGGATTATACGTAAAATATTACTACAAACGCAATCACCGCAGTATTCGCGAGCCAATATTTGGTAAAACAATATTTATATATTGTTTATGAAGAACAACTTGAAATAATTTATGTCGACGTGTACAAGTCGAGCTGTAAACTATATGTATATATATATATATATATATTCTCGTTCTCATTGCGACGATTTCGTTCTATCGTATATAGACGTTGATTCGCACTATATCATCGAACGTGTACAAAGTAAAACACACAGTTGATTTATGTTTATATCACGATTAAACACATATAGTATATATTATAGTGAAACTCAAAAGCTATAATCACTATACACATTAATCGCGTTACACGCGCTCGCCGCAGAAAATCTTTTTTCATATCCTAATATTTTTTCTCTCCTTA
The DNA here is from genome assembly GCA_025469195.1 of Chaitophorus viminalis. Taxonomy (NCBI): domain Eukaryota; kingdom Metazoa; phylum Arthropoda; class Insecta; order Hemiptera; family Aphididae; genus Chaitophorus; species Chaitophorus viminalis. Next base: position 23,805 of record JAIPRK010002007.1, read on the forward strand.
TTTACCATACAATATTCAATCGTGTTTAATGTATTTACATTTTCTTGATGCGATTCATAAATATAATAAAGTCGCATTGCGCCACTTGTAAATATTATACGTCCATATACTATATTATATTATTACTGTCCGCCATATATTTCCGTTGATTAATACTGTGTAATGCAGTCAGTTGTTGTACGTCCGTACGGTTTGGAAGATATCAATCACTGCTCTGTATACAGGTAACTTGTATCCACACTTGCAGGTGCCAGGTACAATACTGCAGTGAAATTTAAATCCGCCATGATATGTAAAATAAGACACGAACGTTGGAATGGAAAACAACCGCGAACAACACAAGGATTTGATTACCGATTTTTGCGTTTAAACCATAAAACCCGGGACCCGGACATCTCGGCGTGGCCGTCTCGGCATAGCCGTTTTGACGTAAACCATTTTGGCGTGAACCCATTTCGGCGTGCATTCAATTCTTTTAGACTTATACTCTTTAATTTTATTTTATTATAAATTTGCTGTGTGCTGGTATAGTGTATGATTCTAAACAAGTTATATAAATGATATTTGTGTAAATTAATAATTAATATTCTGTATAATTTTATAAAATACCTGTAATAGAAGTATATGATTTCTATACAAATTATTTATTTAGGTCACATAATTTAAAATAAACACCATAGATATATAACTATCCCATTACAATTCCCATATAATTTCCTAAGTATCCCATTTTGTAACTTTATGTCTTATATAAAGATATGAATTATAAATTAATAAGTAATTGTTGGTATTTTTAATACATATATATATATATATATATAAAGAAATATTGATAAATTTTGATATATCGTCGTAGTAAAGTAGAATAATAGTATAATATAATAATAATTAAATGAAAAACATACATATAAGTATTCATTAGTATTCATATTGGATTCATTTCGCACGGAGTACTTTGCGATTATCTTAAATTAAAGAGGTCAGTGCAACAACTAGATTAATCCTCTTTTAAAAACTTACCATAAACATAAATTGAATTATTGCACCAAAAGCATAAAAAATATATTAAATATATCAGACAATAAAAATTATCTTTTCTCAATGCTTTTAAAATCTTGTTACAAAATGGGTAAAACTAGCTCAGGATAATTTATATAGCATGTTTAGAATTATATTCTATACCGGCATACAGCACGTTTATAATAAAAATCAAACTAAAGAATATTAAATAATTAATTAAATATTATTAATATTATTAAATATTATTATATTAATATTATTTAATAATTAAATAATATTAAAGAATATTAAAGTCTAAAAGATTTGAATGCACGCCGAAATGGGTTCACGCCAAAATGGTTCACGCCGAAATGGCTACGCCGAAACGGCCACGCCGAGATGTCCTAGACCGCTAAAACCCCTATACCAAGATTGATAACAGACACGGAATTATCAGCTTAAAAATGCACGGTACCGTTGCTATTGTCACTGTAATGAATGTACACGATATTGTGCGCAGCACCGGTAACATCGCGATTTATCCATCATACAGAGTTATGGACACGTCATAGTATATGTTACGAGTGCCAGTGCGCCACGTATGGTGCGTGTTGGCGTACCTACACGCATAATATATCAAAATCGGAAAGAGGCGGTGGTGAAACGTTTCATCGTTAATCCGACCGGTATAATATGAACGTCGTTCGTATAATTAATAATTAGGCACGCGCATGGCGATCGCCGAAAAATACGCGTGTACATATAATAAACTAGTAAATGTGTTTTTTTTTCTTTCTGTTTCGCCGCTCGTCGTACCCAAGGTGGTTTGTACATATATATTTTTATCTATGTGCCAGAAATCGGAACCGTGCGCACGTACTATATTATATCGAAGACAAAGCGGTACTGTAATGAATAAGTTTTTAAATTTGCCACGGCAAAGCTGAAGAAGTCCTGCAGTAAAAAAAAAAAAAAAACATTAGAAGCTGTGATTTCGTGTTCAGCAGTGCAACGCAGTTGAAATAATTATAATTATAACACTGTCCGTATCGAAAACGCATTAATAAGAATATGGAAACGTTAACACGCTCACGTCCATAATATATTGTATCATCTACGTCAAAGCTTTTAATTTATAACTACTCGTATTACATAATACGACAATCCAGCTCATTTGCATCATTGCTATCTGATATTATACTTACTTTACAATATTATAATGGAGACAACGATAATAATTTCATAAATTTCCCCGTGCTTACTATACACTATAATACCGACCGTTTGCATAATATGCATGTGATAATATACTAATGTTGAATACCGTAGGTAACTTTATAGCATGTCTTTATCGGGTCGGGTAAATGATATCACAGAAAAATCGAACACACACACAAAAATACTATTAGCTATTCGACAAACCATCGAAAACGTATATGTTGGTTCATTCGATCGACGACCGCTATGATATAATGTATTGTATATTATGTATGTACACCGATCGTCGCACGGCGGCGGCGGCTTTTAGTTCGATCCTTTGAACGAGTCGTCGTGATTGAATCCGTACAACGCACCGTTGCTCTCATTATTTACGTGTCGTGTTCCGAGAACGGTGCGCAACGACGACGTTTGATCTGTATTCCGCAACAGTATATATAATAATATGTATAAGATGATGTAACACCATGGCTACATACATACTTATGCGATGCCGTTTTCCGAGACTACCTACTCGCTAACACACGGCCAGACACACGCGTATAACATTGTATAGGTAGGTATATGCACGTTGCAGACATCTCTGTCAGTGCGCGCTGCAGTTGTGGTATGACGTATAATATAGGAACGACGCGGGCGTTGCGAAAGAGAGAAAAAAAAGTTGTATCCGATCGAGTTTCAGCCCTTTCCCGTGCCTGTGTGATATAATAAAACTATATTATATCTTATTATTCGAACGAATGTGTACTATAATAATATGCTGCTTGCTGCATAGGTACTACACGCGGTCGCATGGTACTGCATGTGTTATCATATTATGTGTACGCGAAAGCAAAAATACAAAAAAATAAAAATATATAAAATATGCACCGCCGCCTGTACACGAGCAACAGTAATGAACTCGTTACAAGAACCACACGGTTCAGCCATTCGGGATATTTATAGTATTTTATACGACACTACACGGCACGGTGTAGTGCAAGGAACCCAGATTTAACGGCACGGTACCAAAGTAACCAAACGGTACCGCATAGTTGACTATGTTCAATTTTTCACCGTGTGAGTTACTCATTTTAATAATAATAATTATCTAATACATTTTACGAAACGAACAAGGGAAGAAAATTAAAACTGGAACGCACCTGCGCAAACGAGTGAACGACGAACACGATTTTTTAATTTTAATAGTTTCATTATTTGATTATTATTATTTAATTATTTGACAACCACACACGTCGAACGGTTATGGTAAATATCAAATTTCAATGCAGCTATCAAATAATAATCAAATAATGAAACTATTAAAATTTAAAAATCGTGTTCATCGTTCATTCGTTTGCGCAGGTGCGTTCCAGCTTACATTTTCTTCCCTTGTTCGTTTCGTAAAATGTATTAGATAATTATTATTAAAATGAGTAACCTCACGGTCAAAAATTGAATGTATTCAACTATGCGGATCGTTTGGTTACTTTGGTAACGTGCTGATAAAACCGTGTTCCCTGCGCTACATCGTGCCGTGTTGTATCGAATAAAATACTATATTCTGATTGGCTGAACCGAGTGGTTCTTGTATGATATGCCGTAACCGTTGTACCATGTTGAATTTTTAACGATTGTTATAAATATTTAAAACCGATATGGAAATCGATTTCAGGTCCTGCAAATTTATAATGTTTATCTTATCTGTACGTCAACATGGTTAATGGTGACCAGCGAATAAAACCCCAACTGTACTTGAAGTACACAGTACATGTATTCCATCGGGTTTTTATGAGCCACGGACTCAAACATTACTTTTTAAAAAATCGCATTCTCGTCCGCGTGTGTTCCGCCCTAGTATTGAATCGTGATTTTTATTTTTATTTATTTAGTTATTTATTTATTCAGTACAGAAAATATAGCAGTCAACAGAATACTTAATATATATCATATTAATAATTAGGTATTTATAATATATTATATATTATTAGTTAATTATTAATAGCATAATAAAAGTAAATTAATCATGATTAAAGATTTTAACCTGGATGAGTTATATGTAGTTGAAAAAATCAAAACGTTTTAGTGAGTTATACCCGTAGAAGTTAGCATTCTATTAATCGTGGAGCAAAATTGCTAACATTTCGGCAGTGGTTAATGTTTTAGATATAACAATGTTACTATTTTAATGAATATAAAACATGATTAGGGGTATTTAAAACCGAAATTTGAGACAATCAATTTCATAACAATAATGCATTATATTCCCTTGTCCTTTCAAGTAAGCAATGTATATATATAATCATACTTACCTATAATTCGTTTATTTTATACGAAAGTGCACGCTTAAAAGCCGGTTCTCGATATTTGTTTTCATTGGATACCAGTATCAGACCCATTCTTATCTATGATTCAGTGCGTTGGTGGGAGAAAAATACGAAAAACGCCAACGTATACACTGCACCGTATACATCACGCACGCGACCCCAGCCTGAAAAAAAAACAACTTTTTTCTATAATATGATGTCTGCATGTGCGGTTTTCTCTAGAGATTTTTACAACTGCGCTCGCCGCAGTGACACGCACGTCCATATTATTTATATATATATATATGACTATTTATTACATATAGGTATAATACTCACTGCAGTTTTCGCGTTTCGGAAATCGTTTTCGACCAATACGTGCGTGTGAGTGTGTTGGTGCATGGAATCTGTGGTTCGGGGCTGCTGTATCGAGAGGAGGGCGTGCGAAGAAAACTCGATTGCCCCGTCGTAAAAGGCCAATAAAAACGCTTCAGCCGTCCGATTTGTGTGCGTTATTATCTCATACGCGTAGTATGTGTATATTGCTGTACACGTATACACAGGGCCGCGGTCCGCACGAAAAGCCCGCGTACAGTTGACGGCCGGGAACGAGTCCCAAAGGTGTCGTCGATTCCCCCCAGCCACCGAACTCACTGCTGCACTCTGTATACAATAATATATATATATATATATATATATATGTACATACATAGTGTTGCTATTCCGTTGCAGTTGCTGTCGCCTCACACACGCGCGTACACACAAGCGCGTCAAACAGCGTCCAAAGGGACTTTATGGCTTCAGTGTGTGGCTTTTGCCCGCGGCGGAGTAAACAACAAACGCGTTCGTATTTACGTTTATAGTTACGTCCTATATTCGTATACACGATGTGTATATTTATATATATTACGCGTAGTAGACCGATAAAACGTTTTCGGTGCAAGTCCAGGGGAGGGGCGGACTTGCTTATACCTATATATATATATATATAAAAACAAATGATTTAAAGTGCACACGTATATAATATGTGCACGCGTAGAGTCGGGAAATTTATACCATCCTATAGTGGAAATATTGCGCGGTAGTAGACGTATTTATTATTTCTGTCTCGCTTGCGCGCACTCGGCTCACTATTCTCACCATCGTGTATAGGTAAAACTATACGCGTACGTGTGTGTGTGTAGACAATAACATACATATATAGACACGCACATACACGCACAGGTATATGTATATAGATGTACACATGTGAAATGGATACGCGCACCTATATTATTATGTTGTAGCTGTCAACCGGTGCACAGCGTTCGCGAACCGGGAAAAATATCGCCTGCAGACTTCACCAGTACTGCGTGTATACATACGTACCTATAGTACGATATGTGTGTGTACAAAAGCTGCGTTGGCGAAATCCTAAGCCGTAACTCGAGTTTGTGGTGGTGCGGTTTAGGCGTTTTTGGGCATTTTGAAACGCAGTATATAGAGCTGTATGAAAACATTTTATTAAAAAAAAAAAAAAAAAACCAATTTCGAAGTATACCTATATACCTACGTATTATTTATATAGGTACGTCATCAATGAAAACATATTATCGAGTACAACAACACCTATAGATTATACACGTCATAAACACACGTGTAGTGTACCTTTAATATTATGTATATAATATACTTACATATGGTTACATGTATTGTTGCATTAGTGTTAAGGAAAACAGGACGGATTTTTGCGACTCGTTAGTCAACTGACACTACGTTACGATCGTGTTTTTACGCGCTTCAACGCTTGGTCATATTATACTCATTAATCGATCACCAGGTAATAAACCAGCAAAAGGCGTAGGAAGATCGGATTCACAACGCTTTTTATTTATTTTTTTTTTAAATGATGATTACACGCATGAACGGCTTTATTTAGTAGAACGTAAAATATACAATTGTATAATATTATAGCTGATGTAACAATTCAATTATTACAGAACAAATAAATCATAATATGCATTACCAGTTAGGTATATATGTAGATATTCTTGCAATAACTCTATAGTTAATAGTGTCGGTGGTCTTTTTGTTCTGGGATTTTATGATTATGCTCCCTGTTTTTTTTTTCACAATAGTGTTACGCCTAGAGGTCACCGAGGAATCTTCAAAAACTTCCAGTGGAGTTTAACCTAAGCGACAGTCTATAGACACCTTATTGTCGCCGTTGTTGAGGATGTAGGCTGATTAAAGAGCTTGAAAAGAGCCTTAAAGACCTCGTTGATGATCATCTGGACTTTGATTTCACTTTGTCAAAATAATACGCGAGTAGAAACACGTAACAGTCGCTCCGAAGTATCCGATTCCGACCTGCAATGTCATAAAATAATACAGCATGAGCCCATGAGCAGCTCTCAACATTTTTAAAACATCTTCATCTAGAAAACCCGACATTTTTTTTTAACCAAATTTGTACCGTCATCGTCATAACATTTTTTCAAATTGTTATACTATATACTGTTGATCATTGATCTACTAATTATATAGCGCTCCAGGAATAGTTAAATCAATATTTATATTTTCCTAAAACTGAACCTATATTTTATTTTTGTATAATTCATGAACAAACTGCAGTTGCATAGTGTCCTTGTAAAACGAACTGGCATTACGAGTTATAAATAAAATCGAAGTGTAAACGCATGTATTATACATAAGTAACAATGCCGTACCCAGGATTTTTTTCGGGGGGGGGGGCTAAAACATTCATACTTAACTTTATAGGAAAATAGGAAATAATTTAAAAACATATATATACACATAGTATTTAATGTATTATGCATTCAATATATTAATGTAAATTGTCACAATTTAAAATCTAAACGCTTTTCTTTTTTTGACGTAAATATATTTAAAAGAGTATCTGTATCAATTTGTATGTCTCTATGTATATTCATAAGTGCTAACCCGTTTAATCTTGCCTCACCGGTAGAGTTTCTTAAAGAGGTCTTGATCCTATTTTAAGAAGAAAAACTTCTTTAAACCGATACCGTTGATACAGGCAAAATAGCAAGAAGTATCAATAAAATATTTATATGTGGGAATAAATCTTCGGGGCATTTTGATAATGTATCTGATACATTTATGTTATATTTTATAACAGATATATTTTATCTATCTTTCTAAACGTGTTCCATAATTTATATTAGGTAGGTACTGTAGGTTGGTATGTCAATCGTCAATGAATCATTATCATTATTCATTGTCGTCGTCGCGTTGTAACCATAGAGCATAGAGTAATAATATAAAGTAAATATTAAATATAATATATAATATAAATATATAATCTATCTTGAATCGTGGCCATAAGGTATGCTCATATCTCACTCATCAACATATACTATGATATGAGCCCGTTACGCATTACTAAAAAAAAATACTTTTCCTGAGATTTCGGGGAGGGGGGGCTTAAGCCCAAAATCCTACCACCTGGATACGGCACGCACTGATAGGTAATATACCAATAACTAAATTAATATTAATATAATACACCGATAAATAAATAATAATACCCTTCACAACTACACGCGTACGTAATAATTAGCGTAGGTAGTCGCATGTAGGCATTAAATATATACAGTAGATTTAACGTTATAAATATAATATATTATGTATACCGACCCCCATTCGAGCGAAATAATCGTCGACGTTAATTTAGCAGATATTTTTCCAAACATAACTTAATCCGCATCGCAGATTCACACACATACACACGTACACATGACACATTCATATTATAACTAACATTTTTTTTTTTTCGGATTGTTTATAATATACAATAAGTATAATATTCTTTTGCGAAAATTTACAACTCCACACGTGTATAATATTATGGACGTTTTAATTTATTGGTAACGTTGTATAATGTGTTGTTTTTCATATAAATGTTGCAGTTATGTAAATAAGTCGATGATAGTTCACAACGTTATTATGAATTATTATTACTGTTTTTTTTTCTCTGGTTTACACTGCTCTATGTTCATCTGTAGGTTTTCATAATATTTTAGAGGGAAAACTCACATTTGAAACGCGTGTTTTATTCGTATTCAGTCAACAACAAATTACGTTTAAAAGAGATTTGAATGAATATCAAATGATAATATGTATTATACATTATAATATATACACGCAGATACAATAAAAATGTATTGAATATCGATATTATTGACGTGAGGTGTTCTATATTATTACTTGTGGTATTTTATAATTTTCCTACGTTAAATTATACTTTTGCTATTCTTATAATAAAATTAACATAACTACACATATCCTTTTCTCATCATTCGATTATTTTTAATGTTTTTTTTTTTTTTTTTTAAATCATACAACAACCTAAAATTTAATTATAAAATAAAATTCATGTGATTTACTCGTACATTACGTCATATACATAATTTGTGAAGTACACCACACACATGCACATCACATAATACACATACAACGAATGGAAACAATGTTTTTAATTATTTTCATCGACAGCCATGAGAATATAATAATAATAATAATAATAATAATAATAATAATAATAATAATAATAATAATAATAATAATAATAATAATAATAATAATAATAATAATAATAATAATAATAATAATAATAATAATAATA
>JAIPRK010002008.1:0-32913 GCA_025469195.1 Chaitophorus viminalis
TTATTTTGCAAACATTATATTGTGTGTTACACTTGGATGCAAAAAAGTCCCATTAAGTGGAGGCCCTCGTTTTGTGGAGGCCCGGGGTCCAGGGCCCCCTGGGCCCCCCCCTTAACCCGGCCCTGATGATTACAATAGACGTATTGAATAGACGTATTTACGACTGATTACATACGTATAGGTAATAATATTCGTACTGTACATGTCAGTAGTGTACAGAAAAATTTCGTCATTAAAAAATAAATATCACCCCTTCCCACACCATCATCACCAATCGGTGGTCAATTCTAACGAAAAAAGTTACAAAGAAGAAAAGATGATTAAAAATTATATTGACATATGTATATTCAACTCCGTGTGTGTCCAATTCTTATAAAGTGGTTACCGTATAACATGAAAAAAAAAAAAATGCTGACCATGTTTTTAACGTTGTTATTATTATATAAATGACAATTAATAAGTGACTACCGAATAAAAGAACTAAGAGACACTTAATAAGATGCTAACTGTGCCTTAAAACTGAGGGACATTTATTCGTTTATGTACAATTTTTTATGGTTCGCGTCATACTATTTATTAATTCTGTTATTTTTTCAAATGTGTTAGCAACTATGGCCTGTAATCACTTTATCAATTTAATATAATCAAAACACTGATAACAATGTCCAGTAAAATAAATTATTGACGGTTTTTATCAATTTAGTATAATCAAAACATTGACAACAATGTATGATAAAAAAATAATTGATAATCAAAAACTGCCATCAGTGGTGGAACGGATGATGGCGTCACCTGCGTGAGGGAGGGTGGATCGGTGATAGTTAGGCAGTGGTGGAGTGGAGGGAATGGTCAGCGTTGGCAGCGAAGTGAGGACGAGGCTAGTGGTGGTGGGTAGAGGGGGTTACAGAATCGGCATTGTATGTTTTAATGCAGTGAGGAGGAGGAGGTTACAGAATCGGCATTTTTATACTACTATAGAGGTTAAATAATCAATATAGATAAAAAAATTTGTTATCTCTGAAGTACAATTGTGTAAATCAACAATTAGAATATCATAATATACATAATTCAAAATTTCTGTCAAATAAGAATAAAAAAATATTTGTGTTCTGAAGTCAACCATTTTAATATGTTCTTAAGATTTTTATTTTTGTCATGATAACTCACAATTTTTTTATTCTTTATAGCCGGTGTGAACAATTATGACGAAATAATTTCATTAGAAAAGATGCTGACATGAACTGTTGGGAAACGGATTATGATCCCTAGCCAGTAAACCATCTAAATTGTCATTTAGAGGAAGTTTATTAATTATATTTGAGTATGTGTTTTATTGGATAAATAATTTGGTAAAAATTAATTTATGATTATTTATGTTTAGATCACCATCGTAATTTTGTAATTATAAATTCAATTACACAGTGTCGTTTAGAATATTATCATAAGTCTTATAAATTGGTTATGTGAATAATATTAAAAGTTTACACATACCGTATTTGAAATTAATTAAACATAAGAAAATTTAGTTTTAAATTTTTAAATATTTATATCTGATATGAGAAGATGTGATATGTTCATGTATCCGATTTGCTGATGCAATATTATACTATTTTAAAACGTGTTTCAATAAGATATCTCAATAGTATCTTACTTTTAGTTACGATTCATTTTAAGAACGAATATTTATATGCATACAATTTCTATTAGAATCATTTGATATATTATTATTTGTAGTACAAACCATATAACGTAAATAAGATATTAAATTAAATTACCATACCTTATATTAAAAAATAATATAATATATGATTATCCATTAAGATTCGTAGTATACTCAATTAAAACACATTTCCATTTTATATACATTTTGTAATCTAATTGTCAGTTATGAAGTATGCTATAGTATCGTAGTGGTACCCGCACTCCACAGGGGGGCAATTACCCCCTGGGAATTTTTAACTGTACTTTAATGTCATGCATGGTATTCCATTTTACCGTTAGACATATAAAATAATAGAATACAATTTTTTTGAGCTTATCAGTAGTTATATGAAAATTAATTAATATAACAGTAATCAAAATACGGAATTACAAATTATCATCAATAGTATCACGAACTATTGTAATATTTTCTACCTAGTATCTGTTATAGATGATGTTATTAAGTTATTTTGTATGCAACCAATAAGAGTTCAATTTTTATTTAATGATTAATAATGTTTAAATGTACCTATAAACTTTAATATATATAAGAATATAGTGAGTATATTATACATTAATTCATTTTTATTTTGCCCCTGGTGGGATTTTATCCTGCGGGCGCACTTGTATTATAAGATAGGTACTTAAATTATATAATTTACGCGTTATCGTGGCTGATTCACGGAACATGATTTAATGTAAGTAGATACTAGGAATCTTTTTGAAAATTATCTTATATTCAAAAATATTAAATGCCGCCCTAGGCGTGGGCCTATATCACGTACCCCTTGATCCGGGCCTTCAACCCTCTATAATTTGACACTGTAAAATCCTTTCCAAGGAATTAGCCTGGAATTGGTCCAATCACCACCAATCTTTGGAAACAGTCCATGGATCACCTACCCTCATATAATTTTGTGTCAAACGTAATGGATCGGAGCAAAAGGAATTTTGCTCCAAAGTAGTATTATAGAATATTATATTCATTAGACATTGTGATGAACTAAGTAAATTTCATCGACTTCTCATATTTATAAATCCTTGAACTTCTAAAACAAGATGATTATGACATCTGATGTTGAAATTTTGTAATTGAAACGATCATTGTAAGTGTTTGCTAGTGAATTTTTTTTGGACTTTCGACCGACATAACCAACAAAGTAGGTTAGAGCTGCTGGTATGTCTTTAAAATATGTAATTTGATCTTCACAATATAAATTATCATCAAATATTTTATTTACTTGATGATCTCTGAATAGTTTGGCCCAAGTCAACTAAGCTGTCTATGTTTAAAGTTGATTTATTGAATTTTAGGTACTAGAATTTTAGATATCCTTGGCTAATTTATATTTTTGTCATTATTGCTGTATTGTCTTTTTGTTATCTTTGTCATTTTTAAATATGTAGTGTAATCTATAAAAAAATTAAGTATATTAACATTATACGTTATTAATATTATCAACCGTCCATGTAGCTACGCCTAAAGTTAGTTTTGGTATCGAAGAATATCTTGCAGCGAGATGCTTTGTACTACTACTGTACTTAATTTTATTTTTTAATCTTGTATAATTTCCTGAAATTGATGAAGGGGAGGGTAACTTTGTTGAATATTAATGACCCACCAAGGAGAGTGCTTTTAATATGAAGTGCCCCTAAGAGCCGTATGTGTAATAAAGAAGATTACACTAGCGTACGTTGAAAAATAACCAAGGCATGGCGCTACGTTTCAAACGAAAAAAACATTTCGCGGCGAAATAAAACGCAGTGAAACGCTGGCGGCGAATCGTTGGAGGCGAAAAGTATGGCGGCGATGTGCTGATATTCGGGTGATAATGATATACTCTTGTATTAGTGTGTGCTAAAATATCGTGGTACTGAACATCTGTGAATTCACAAAATTCTTTTAATTTTTCCACGCGAACAGTATAAATATGGAAATAACCGAAAAGTTTAACTGTTATAGCTTCAACATCTATAAGTGAACTATCCAAGGTACATTGTATAACATTATGTAGTTTATGAGCTCAGCAACCTAATCCAAGTATATTTTTATCTATTCGGTCTGAAATTTTGTATGAATATTATTTTTCCCTTTCCTAGCTACACCGCCAAAATTTGTATTGGTATTATCTGCTGACAAAGCTACAACTTTGTAACTAAATTTTGTAAGAACGTCTATGATTTTTTTAGTTATTAAATCGGACGTTTCACCAGGCAAATTTGAAAACTCGAATATTTTATTTTTTATAACAACATCAGGTAAAAAATAACGGACAACAATTGGTACTAATTTTATTGATTTATGATTTGAGCCATCAACTAAAATCGAGATAAATTTGGTAAAACGCAGTTCTTTAACGATGTTATCAATAATATACGGACTAATAACGTTTACAATTATTTCTCTTGTTTTTGTTTTTGCACACGTAAATTTTTTGTAATGTAATGATTGACGAATGAGATCTGAAGTACATGTCAATCGAAAACTTTGATTATGAATTACCGTATGGTATGCGAAAGTAGTTTCTCGAGCTGCTAACGCAAAATAATTTTTATCTGGGATTAATTTAGAAAAGAAGGTGGAAACTTTACCAGACTGCAATGATGCTCTGGAGGCAGTAGCGGATTTTCAATATATTTTTGGGAGGGGTCCAAAAAAATAATACTTATTTCAGAGGCTTTAAATATATTGATTTTAAAAAGAAGTGTTGATTATATTTGTATTTATATATTATATTATTGATGTAATTTACAAAATAAAATCTACTCTTCTTTTATCTTAGTAGAAGAGAGTAGTGATTCGGATATCGACAACATGTTGACACGTGCAATATTTTTCATTTAGGTAATTATAATTATATTACACCATAATTATATTAACAATTCCTAAATAATTTATAATTCATATCTTTATATAAGACATAAAGTTACAAAATGGGATACTTGTAATTATATGGGACTTGTAATGAAATAATTTGTGTTATAATTTATGGTGTTTATTTTAAATTGTGTAACTTGTATAATAAATAATTTGTATATAAATCATGTGTGTTATATTTTTATAGTTCCACTACAGGTATTTTATACAATTGTATAATATAATTTACACAAATATCATTTATGAAGCGTGTTTAAAATCATATACTATACCGGCATACAGCACGTTTATAATAAAAATCAAATTAAAGAATACAAGTCTAAAAGAATTGAATCCACGCCGAGATGTCCGGGTCCCTGTTTTCCGTCCACTGCTCCTAAGCAATTAGGGAAATTCGCTCGTTGTTCAAAACCAGTAGAAATATTTTGCCAATATTGATCTGTAAAAGAAGGCATGTAAACTTCAACTAGTTCATCCCATATTACAATACAAACTTCCCGGATAATCTGTGCAATTGTTGATGTTCCTAATTTGTAAGAATAATGCAAATCTGTGAATGTACACCCAGACCCAAGGTATCTGAAATATTAAATAATAAGTTGTCTTCATTTTAAAATATATAAAACATAATATATTTATATATGTGTTACGGGTAAAGTTTAGATAGTGCAATTTTATATGTTTTTATATAATTTTTGATCTCTGATATTTTTTAGATTATTTAAATAATATAATATAATATGTATCAGTAGCTACATTTTAAACACCACCACTGTTACAGTTAAATGCATTATATTATATCGTCGTATATATTAAATTGTTTATTGTTGTATGTAATTTGAGATTCGATATTCAAATTATTAATTAATTATAGGAAACAGCATAGAAAAGAGATAGAGGAATCTTAGAGATGCGTTCACTAGAAGCTTAAAAGAGAATAAGCCCAAATCTGGAGATGGTGCAAAAAAAAAAAAATATAAAAAACAATATTTATACCATGAACAAATGAGATTCCTGATGAACACAATTATTCCGAGAAAAACTTCAAGTTCTATTAATTTAGATAACACTGAAGTTGATGTGCAGGAAACTGAAATTCAACATTCAGAAATTGAAGCTGAACCACGTTCTACGTCACAAAATATCCAATCAAATAAAACAAAACAAAATAAACAAAAAGAAACAAATCTTGAAAAGAAATTTATGCAATATTTAGATGCACAAACTCAAAAAGAAATTTTTGATAAAAAGCCAGATGAACATCAACATTTTTTTCATTCTTTGTTACCAATTATACGAAAATTTAATGACGACGAAACACTTTTATTCAGAACAGAAGTACTAATCAAATTTCATCAGAAACACTCCAGCTACAACACACAGCGTCAGTACTTCCCACACATCATCCACAATATTTATACCAAGCAAGCCCTTCGTATAGAATGTATCCAAATAACAATCAATTTGTATTTTCAAATAGTCCAAGTATTCAACATCAAACTGTATTACAACATTTGAATTTTCAACTCTACACATCTGCACAGGGGTCACCTAACTATCCAATCCGCTCAACTCATTAACCAATTGTGTTCAATCAGAACGATACATCAAAATATTTTAGTGCCATACAACCTATATCTACACAACATTCGAGTGCTGTTTCCCCTTCGTCATCAAACTACACAAACATCGAATCTCCTGAAGATTCGCAGCCTCGTTCAATTTCCGAGTCACAGTCTTCCTTCATAAACGAGTATCTTATATAGCTATTAATTATCAGCATCCACGTATCGACTTAATTTAAGGAAAAGTTCATGAAATATTGAATTAAAAAAAGTTAAAATGTTGTTTTTGTTTACTTAAAAGTTATGTTTTTTAGTTTAGTTATATACATTTTTACAAAGATTAAAATTTTTTTGTTTAACTTCATTTTTACTTGTTTTCATTTGTTAATAAAATGGTAAAATTTGTTGCTAAAAAATGATTAAAAATATTATATTTACCTCAAAGTGACTGCTAATTTTTCAGTGGAGTGATAGATTTTCGCATATTTGTGTTCATTTTTGTCAGTTTTTGTCCAACAAATGTTGTAAGTAGTTTATCATATGCAGAAACTGTCATACGGAAATAATTAAAAAATTTTCTTGGATCTCTCCTGAGACCGTGAAAATTTATTGTAAATGCGCCTTCTGATAGACGAGTACTCAATAAGGGATGAACCCAAAATTTTCGATTTTGCTGTTTATTTTCTTTTTTTTTTTACTAGTAATTTATAACCCATATAGAGAGTTACAATGTTATCCATTGCAGTATTTAGAGATATATTAAATTATTAAAAAATTAAAAATTAAAAAAGACTGTATCACAACACTGTATAGTGCAGACGTGTGTCTTGTGCAACTATAGAATACCAATGCAAAAATTACATAGTATCGTCCGAAAAATATCAGTCATATGTTCTGCCAACTATAGTATCGTACGATAATATTTCCGTACGATGAAATATCGCTCGTGTGTAACAGGCCTTAGTCTCGCTATCGATTTCTTATCGGTGTTTCTTACACACAGAAAGGAGTCTCTAGCGAGACTCTTCGGTAGAGTAATATTAATCTTTGGTATATAACGACAAATTCGTGCGATGCGCATATGCCATATATTAATTATTAGTATAATACTCGTGTTTTTGGTAAGTAAGAAATTTATTAAATTCTTATAACATGCATTTTACATTTTAGTCACTAAACTTAGCTTTTTTATTTTTATTATTATTATTTGTAGAGTTAGAATTATTTAGTTTATTCATTCCCATGAATGTTCTTGTGCGAACCAAGCATTTGATAACTTCTAATGGTAATCTGATGGTCATTTGTAGTTGAGCCGATAAATCTTTAATAATGTTTGGCTTATTTGTCAATGCATCACCATGGAGTTCTTTGAACAGTTCTTCCAAAACATGAGCTGCAGATACTAATAATGGTGATGGGACTGTAAGATTACGTTTGGATAAATGTTGAATCCATGAATTTTTTTCCGTAGCATGGTCTTCTGTTTTCAGTTATGGATATTTAGAAATGAAGCGATGTGCTACATATTCTACACATTCCTTTTCTATGTTTCCAAACAATCTTTCATCTACAATCTAAAATAATGCCATTGTTTTCTTCAGTAAAATAAGGAACAAATTCAATACATTTCCGTGGAAATAGTTAAAAATTAACTGTCAAATAATTTGAGGTAAATATACTTTTATAAAAATGTTTTGTTTTATTTCTCATTTATACTTACGTTATTCTGTTAAAACAGATCTAAAAAAGTCATGTCCACATTTTCAACTATTGCTGAACCTTCTGCACCAGTAATTATTGCTTCATTTTGTGAATCATTAGTTTCAATAGGTACCTCTGACTGCTGAAGGTTATTACTGGAAAGACATTCTTCACACAAAACTAAGTTAGTTTTCAAGCCATCAACAGTATTTTGGTTTTCCACGAATGCTGCAGTTGAATGTTTTCCTAGGATATACCACCTGAGACTGAAAAATTAGATTTAAATAATAATATTCAGTATGTACACAAATATACGTATTATGTATATGTTATTAGCACAAATATTTTGAGAACAACTTTTTAATAACATACACATATTTAAATTGCAATGCTGTAATATTATTGAGTGCTGCCCCACAAATTCCTTTGAGACAGCTAAACAGGTTTTCAACCACATCCTGATTCACTTTTCGAGTCATTATATATGAAATATTATTGCCCTTTAAATCATTTAGCAAAGCTTTTAATAATTTATTGGTAATTATTATATCTAAAAATTATAATTTTTGCACTTTACAAATTTTATTTTAATATATTTTTAAGAACTTACCTTTCTGGAATGGCAATACACTTTTTTGCCACGCACTCTTATTTCAGACACAAAAGAAGACATTTTATATAATAATTTGTTTTGGGTTTCTAAAGATAACCCATAACTAGCAGAATTTTTATCAACTTTTTGTTGAGTATTCAGTAAATCAAACCAGTCAATAAAAAACTGGAAAACTTCCGAAGCCTGTAAATATTAATATATTATTATGATTTGTTATTGTTGTGGAAAAATAATTTAACTTGGACATATTGAATATGATTAAGAATTATTTTATGCATTTATTCATTGTACCTCTTTCCAGTTAAAATCATTTATTATATTTTTATTTCCACAGAAACTCATGGCCTTAGCTACACTATTTGAAAATAATTGCACTGCAAGTTTCACATTCATTCTGGATGTTCCTTCTATATTATATAACCGCAGCCGCTATCACGAGTAATTGGCGTGTCTATGAATCGAGTCACGTGCTTGCGCCGTATAAAAACATCTTGGTCGTTGTACACGATTCACTTTTGGTGTGGCGTCCTCTTAACAATTATCTGTCTCTTATTGTTGCTAAAATGTACTTTTACACCGCATTTTCCAGCCAAAGTTTGAGCTTCATTATGAACATCGATATAATTTGAACTCAACTGTTTTACTTCACTTGTAGCATTTTCAATAAATTAATCTGCTTCCATCATATCACATGTATCGGATTGTAATAATTTCGTCACATAATTTATACTTTGCAACAACTTTGAAAAAACTACAATGAGTACGAAAAATTTAAAATTTTCTAATTTATTTTTTAATCCTTGTGCCTCAGAACGTTCCTCTAAAATTTTACTTTTTAATATCATTTCAGTAAGCGATTGTAAAACATTGGAATAGTTTGATTGTAGTGCTTTCAATGAGTTATTTCTTGATGACCACCTGGTTGGATATAATTTTTTTAATGTTATGGCACTCACGACTAATTTCCATCTATTTACCTAAACTGGCTCTAAAAAAAAGTATAATCGTGCCAAAACTATATCGAAAAATATTTTTTACTGCATCGTTTAAAACTAAATTTAAATTGTGGGAAGTGCAATATACAAAAAGTGTAGTTGGTTCTTTTTTTTATAATTCTGGTCTGTAATCCGTTGTATACTCCACTCATTACATTAGCACCGTCGTAACCTTGACCGCTGCACTTAGATAAATTTATATTTTTTTCTTCTAAAAGATTTAAAATAAATTTTCTAATCCAAGAGTAGTATGATCATTTATACAGTAAAACCCAGTAAACACTTCATTAATATTTTATTTCAGATATTTTATTCTCGCTTTTTTTGATATGTACGTACCGAAAAACTAAACTAAATTGATCATGTTTTGTTACATCTTGAGTTGAATCCAAGATTATAGAAAAGAAATTTGCACTTCTTTTTTTATTAAAAATATTTGTTTCGACTTGTTTTGAAACGAGTTGGATTAATTCCTTTTGAATTGTTCGACTAAGGTATTTCACTGAACCTGATGGTTGATTTAATAAATCATCAAGTATAGGTTCATGTGTTGCTAAATTGTACAATAGATAAAAAATTGCTTCCTTCTGCTTTACCTTCATAAATTTTTTCTTTGTTACCTCTAAATGGTAAATTACATGTTGCTAATGTAAGTGTTACATTTAGTAATCGATGTAAAACTTTCCTCCACACATTGGCTTCTTTCTTTATTTTAGATAGAATGTGATTACACGTAATCATCAACACATTTTTCTTTAAACCACTGTTCAAAATTAATACATAATTCTAAATGAGCTAATGATTTTTCATGAAATTTGATTTTTTCAGAGAGTAGTTTCCATTGATTTATACCTTATGTCCAAGCTTCGTTCACATTTTTAAATGTATATGTGTGTGTTAATAACCAACATGGTTCACAATAACATCTGTCTAACATAACCATTTTCTTTCAACATAAACACCTCCTTTAGATTTACAATTATAGTAAGATCTTGAAAATGATCTGTTATTTCCCTTGTGATTAGTAATATGATAAGGTCCATCTGGTCGACATGATTCATACTTTATTATAAACATTTTAATATACTCCTCTTCAATTATGGTTGGATAATGACCAAAATCTGTTGGATATTTTTCACCAATGATATTTATTAAAACGCAGAGATTTTTAGATAAATGTATGTTATAGTTAGTATTGTCTTTTTAATTCCTTAATTATCTGTAAAGTTTTGTCATTTGTTGATTGGTTTACTGTAGTTTCGACAAGAAACTTAACATTTTTTTGTTCAAACGTAACATTTTCTGCAGAATTGAGAAGTTCCAAAGATTGGATTACTGTAGTTTCGGCAAGAAAGTCGGAATTTTTTGGTTCGAACGTAACATTTTCTGCAGAATCGAGAAGTTCTGAAGCTTGGTTAACTGTAGTTTTGCCAAGAAAACCTGCATTGTTGTTAAAAGATGATATTTTATATTCTGTTATTTTAGATTTTTTTTTCAATACATTGTAGTTCAAAAGTGATATTTTCAGTACACTGTTTACACACATATGTATCATGTATATCGTATATGATGCAATGTGGCAAATACCTATAAATATAAATCTAGTATTTTAAATTTGTTACATAATTTACGTTTACAACATTATAATAATACAATTTGATTGCAACGCTTATATTACTCTTCTAAGATAAGATACGACGCATTACTCGCCCATCGACGATATAATAGAACGAATAAATTTAATTTACTATAGATTTAAGTATTCCACATTATAGTGTATTTATATATGTTATACCTACACTAAAGTTGTGAAAATATTAATATTATATAAAGTATAGTGTAATTTTATTTTAAATTTGTGTCTGGTCTTAAAAATAACTTCGTCATGGACGAGCTTGATCAACTGTTTATTGCAGCTGTGAGCTGGAATACATCGAAATTAATTTAACTACTTGGCTTGACTATTAGGACTAATTGCTTCAAATGCTAATTTATACTGATCACATTTCAACAATAATTTGTTTAAATAATTGATAACCACGAGCACCCCCAAAAAATTTTACGCCCCGAGGCAACTGTCTTTGTTGCCTCTGCGGTAACTACGCCACTGACTATACAATTGTATAGGTTGACTAAAATAATTCTCATGGCATGTTGAAATCTAGCAATAATTGTGAAGGGCATTCCTTATCTGTAAAAAAACGAATGTAATGTTTAGTTCTTCGACAAATGCAACCATCATTGATGACGTGTCTTCACAAGACGAGGACGAAGAGACAATTGAATGTACCTAAGAAGAATAAGTTTCAAATAACATGACTGAAAGATTCTCCTATATTGGACAACGAATAATATCAAAAAAAGATAAAATGGCGATGATTATGCCAGAAAGAACTGCAGAACGTATAAAATTAATTGAAAATATTCAAATCCAAAATGAAGAAATTTTAAATTCCAAAAACAGTGAAGATGAGATAGATTTATTTTTTAAAAGTTTGGCAATAACAGTAAAAAAAATTGCCACCCGAAGATATAATTGAGACAGTGGCGTATTTAGGAATTTTTGATGGGGAGGGTCCTGAAAATTTTTAAAATACAGCCGTAGGGCTTTGCCCCCACACCCTATAATTACTATTTATTAAATAAATATACCATATTGATAATTCGATGAAAATTTTTTTGTAAAACCATTGTAAACGCTACGTGATGACCTAAAAATTTTCGGGTCACGTAGACGCGGCAATATAACAAAAACACAAAATTTTACCCGTGTGCGAAGCACATATGCCTTGCAACGTTGAGGTATGCAACCTAACAGGCCCAAAACCCGGAGTGTGGACCGATTAGTATTATGACCACGACGATGCTTTATATACCTGCCTAGCTTTAAGAATCGGCGGGCAGGATACGAGGGAAAAGTAAGATTGGACACAGGTTAGTTATGGGGAAAGGGTCCCTGCGGTCGATTCGGTGTGGTGCAATAACCACAGGGCGCAAATACAAACAAAAGGGCAACTTAAAATTAACTTAACAACTAGGTATATACAGTGGCAATATACAGCTGGCAGGCGGAGATCCAGGTTGTAGTTGTCTAGAAGTCCTAGGCGGCCTCTCACACAACACGTAATGTATTGCTGGCGGACTTACGCGGACGATGGTTTGATCACATATAGATGCGACGAGGCATTGAATCCAAAATGTCGATAATAGTAATAAAAACCAACGTTACCTGAAGCGGGAGCGATTTGAGTCAAGTGCAATCAGGCAAGGGAGAACAAAAAAAAGAACACTACTTGTTAACAGTTTTACTTTTGTATATTGTTTTTAATAAGCAATATTGAAGTTTGGGTGGCTGTATTGGCACACGACGAATTATATATATAAAAAAGGTTACGTATACTCGTGCCGAAAAAGACGACGAGAGAGAGAAAAATCACACAACGTGCATTTAAACAACAGTTGATAAAAATAAAACACGAGTGAAAAAAAAAAGAAAGACAATAATGATGGCGTATGCCGAATAATAAAAATGATTATAAATTAAACATATGGTAAGTAATTGTAATTCTTACAGTGATACAAAACGTGAATAATTATTATGCAAAACGGCACAATAATAAGAGCAAATACAATATTATTTAATAACAAAAATAAGATAATATAATAATAATAATAATACTAATAATACTAATAATACTAATAATAATAATAATAATAATAATAATGAGTGTTGTGGAAGGCGATGACATAGGCAGGTAAAGGATAATGATATCTATAAACGCGCGGCGTAGTCATTAGCGTCGGCGCAAACAACCATGGCAAATTGGCAACGCAGAGATTACACTAAATCAATAAAATAAACTTTAAATAAATAAAACAGAAACATTTATTATTTATATTATTTACAAAAACATAATACAAAAACAATTTTATATTTATAATATATTTGTTAACTATTATTTTATTAGATATAAGGCATTCATTAAAAATGGTCTTATATTATATAATGAATATGTTTTGTTGTCAGCGCCCAGGTTTATAGACAATTTAGTACGGAGAGTGAGAGGGGAAAAGCTCCTCACGAATTCTTGAAATTTGTAAGAGCACCCAATAGATTTTTGAAAACCTGGCGCCTATGGGTACATGCATAGACCTATAAACAAATGAAAAGCGCTTCCCACACCGCCCTACCATCAGTTCACGGGGACAATATAGAGTGAGAGAGAAAAAACATCTTTTAGGCTTTAACATGGAGGAATATTTTCATTGTTTTTTTATCCATGCATATTGACACTGTTATCATCATAGACTAATTATTATTATAAATAAAAGACGTTCCTCTTCCTTTGATAAATATGATTAATTAAATATACTATAACAGCCATTAATATTTAGTTATTACTTTAAATTTTTAATGTTATAATGTTATTATATTTACGTTTATACGTTTAAATAACACAAAAATTAAAAGAAACAGAACTTTATGTATTCGGTTACTTATTAGTAATTATATATTATATAATATGAATGCTAATTATTTTTTAACATAATATGCAGAATAATATGCTACCCATAATACTAAATAAGTGCTATATTATTATTTGAAAATAATTTTTAAACATATTTTTATAAATAATAACTTACATGTTATCTTAGATCAGATAATGTATTTAACTGTACATCTACACAGTTTATAATATAGTGAATAATATCATCAACAGACCATTTTTAAGATCTACTGGTAATTCATTGACATTTTAAAGTTTTATCCCAAATTTGTTTTATATTATTTTTATATAAGAAGAGGGTTTATAGACATACACAGCTTTTCAACAAACATAATTTTATTAGCCAGTATAACAAACATTAAGTAGATAAATAACAAAATCATTATTGGTGTTTAAATAAAATCATTTTTGTCAAGTGTGTTCTGATTCTAGATTTTGGTTGGCTTAATTCTTTGTTGTGATGGTGTAGTCTAATGGCTAAGTATTTTTTTATAATAAGTTTGATAATTTAAAGTAGATGCTTGTTAATAGGTGACTGAGTTAGAATATGTTCATTTAAACAGTTAAATACATTAGTGATATTGATATGAGCCATCGTTTTAAGCATTAAAAATTGTATTGGATCTTCTAAATATTTTGGTACTTCAATTATTCTTGATGTAAATATTTTTTCTGCTATTTTACAAATGCGTGTTACACCAATTGATGGTTTGATTAGGCCTCCTCGATTTTTAATATCTATCAGTGTATACTGTCTTGTTGGATCTTCAAGAGTATTACAACATATGTGACAGTTAATTTTTTTTTTGTTTGTTTGACCACAAACCCTGATATATGTTCAGTGACATCTTCCTTATAAACATTTATGTCTTCGAGTTCATTGTCTTCATTCTTGTCAACAAAACTTTCCTCTTCAACACAAAGAACATCGTGAAAGTTTTCTACCATTTTCTTTTTATTACTCGAAACATGCAGAATACTAGTGTCATCTTGAGCTGAACAATTTGCATTTTCAGAAATGGATAATTCACTTCGAACCAGTAATCTTTTATAGGCAACTTCAAATTGTGCAGCAGTAGGATTATTGTTAAAGCCGCCTCTTGATCTAATGGCTGAAAAGAGCATTTCTATGTGGTCCTGAGATATTTTATATGAAAGGATGAAATTCAGCTGTTTGGTTTTAACTGTATTGTCAAACAACCTACCTATACTTTTAAGACACACAATGAGACCATTAAACCCAGGTTTTCTTGGAGATTGTAATATTGATATGTGATTTCTATCCTTTAATGATTTTAAATATGTGATAGATGAGGCAATAAATTGTTTTATATCTTCGTCATGATCCAAATAACGTGGCCTTTTATAACTAAGTTTACTTAAAAAATTACGGGTATTTAAAAAATCAAATATATTATTAATATTTCTACAAAAAGTTATTGTAGATTCACACTTATCAAAATTTGTAATTTGTTTTTTCTTGTAATATAAGAGGGCATCGGCAACACTATTGCTAAACACTTGCACAGCCAAACGAACCTTCATAATTTCTTTTGAGTAAAATATATGCCTTCGTCTAATTTTAGTGGTTAAATGAACTCCTTCGTCTTCTTGCAAATTGACTAATTCTTTAAAATATTTCCATTCAATAGGGCTATCATTGGCATCATATAATATACCATGATCACCAAGAGTATTCCTAACAAGTTTGACCATATGAGCTGGGTCCAAATATATGCAGACTTTTTCATTGGTGACTGAATGTAAAAACCATGATGTCTCTTTATATAGATCAGCTCCTAAATTTCTGGCCATTGAAATATTAGAGGCAGCACCATCAAATGTAGAAGTCTTAACAATTGCACCAGTTTCATGTATATTAGTTAAGACAGTTATGAAAGTATTAGCCTTTTCTTCCGCAGTTAGTCCATGAATAAGGAAATAACCAACTGGGATTTTCCAATGGGAATTCAAAGCAACAATTAAAAAAACGAGAGCTTCAATCATGGTATCCGAAGAATCATTTATTTTGTGCCCAAAACTGATGTAACCTTGAAAACACTGACCATTAAAATGAACTCCACTTCTTATAGCTATTTTGTCCATAATTAAGCCACAAACTAGATTTGAATTTTTATTTTTCATTTCTTGAACTTTGATTTTAATTGCATCCAGTGATTCTGATGTTATACCTGGGTTTCTATTGATGACAGAGTACCGTTTACGAATGGTACTGGGATGTGGCAAGCATTTATTGAACGTTTTATGAAGATAATTATAGTCAGAAGGTGAATAGAAGTGTAAAGTGAGTGCAAATGCTCGCAAAAACGGACTCACGGTTCTTCCTGAAAATCGACTTAATTGATTCATAAGCATTTCATGTTTCTCGACAGCGTTACCTAAATAATAAATTAAAAGCATAAGCAAACTAAACAATCAAATCAACATTATTTAGTAGTGATGGCCAACAATTTCGATAATCTAATATAATTGAGGATATTTTCTTAGTAACTGAAACAATAATATATATTTTTATTTTTTTTTTTAGATAGGTTGAAATATGTATATATAATTATATGTATAGAAATTTGAAAAATTGGTAAAAATATACAAAATAAGCAAGAATATTTTAAAATAAGCACTTTCCTGCAAAATCTAGTAAATGTTTAATTTAAATATAATGCAAAAATAAGCACATTCAAATTTTAGATCTGATATCATGGCACCGAGAAATTAATTTATTTCGCACTCTACTATATTTAACAATAATCAACAAAAGTGTGCAAATGCTTGAAGTCCCTAAGCCTAGTTATGACTTTATGAGGTACCAATTGGAAATCGATATACAATAACCGTTGGCCAACACTATCTATTAATTAGTACTAGCATCGTAGCATCATGCGCTTAATAACTAGTAAGTACTTAAAAATAGTATTACCTTCAAAACACTGAAGCAGTTATCTGATATAAGATTTTTGTCGTCTTTAAGATGATCAACTAATTCCACTAATGTCTTGGTTTTATGTTTCAAATCGACTGTTTGCTTATGTAAATACTTTATGCGTTTTCTCTGTTTATCTACAGTTGTTTGTGAAGCAATCCAATATTTTAATCTAGTGTTCGGGCTTTCAATATCATCTGGTGATCTAAAATCTCACATGAAAACTTTTCTTTTCCTGTAATTATAAAATTAGTAGTAGTTCATACTAATCCCATGTAGCAGGGAGCTAAAGGTAGCTAAATAAAAGAAAAAATTACAATTTGTTGGGCAGTTTATAACAAATAAAGAAAAAATAAAATTATTAATATAGTTAAAATGTTTTTAAATTTAAATATTAATATAAAATAATAAACAACCATTATAATAGTACATATTGAATTTTTTTTCTTTTCCGTCAAATACAATATTCACAGGGAAATGAAGAGTTGTAGTGTTAAAAAAATATTACTGATATGTAAGAAATTTTACTTACATATTCAAGTTTAAATCTTTTTCAACCATATTTGTTGAATGTGAAAACATTGAATTTTCTCCACTGTCAATATTTGAACTTTGAGAAATTGATGGAAGTGAAACATTTGTATTCTGTGTAGCTACAACAAAGTACATTATCATATTATACACATTTTAAGAACAAGATAAATGTGATTATCATACTTGGTTCAAAAGTCTTTAATGGTTCAGAATTCAAATTGGATAATGACACCATTACAATTTCTTCCTCTGAATTCTCATCAGACACAATGTTTGGCTCTTGAAATAATGTTCTACAAGCCACTAAATTATTTATTATAATTAGTAAAATAACTTAAACTAAGTGAAAATTATATTTAAAACTTACGTGGATTAATTATACTAGGCACAGCATATTTTTTCAAAATCTTACTTTGACAAATACTAGTATTTGAAATTTCATAATTCAAGAGTGAATCAAAATGAAGGCCGCAAACATTTGAACTTATGGTCTTTTCAAATGCTGGATTGTACTTCTTGATAAATTTTATCCACACATCACCAATATCATCTTTAGGAAATCTGAGGGTAACGTTATTTAAGTTAGGTTATTGGATGTATGACATTTTTATGAGAAATATAACACATGATATGTTGTAATCTCACATGATTATATTTAGTAGTAGTAAGATATTTCAGAAATTTGTTAAATATACCTGTGAAACTTAATATGTTGACCACCTTTGGACTTGCAGCCTTTAATACAGCACTTGTTAATCATTTTGTCAATCAAATGACCATATTTATATTATGCAATACAAAATAATAACAAAAGTCAACAAAATAAACGTCGCACAATAATCCAAGAAATCGAGAAAAAAAATTAACTTGGTCGTTACTCGTTGGACGTAAATTTCATAATGGATGTTTTGTTTTGTATTATGATTTGTGATAACAACAAATAATATAGATATGTACACACGTGTTTTGTAACATAATTTTTTGTATGCTCGATTGGCACACTGTAAATAGCCCAAACCCTCTCTTTTCTCTCTCAACAATTCCGTCCCCTGGTTTCTCTCTCTAAGCGCTGTCCATTAGTTTATAGGTCTATGGGTACATGATAACATGTATAGTCTCAATCGCATAGATTACGCGGTAACTCATATACGCACGTGCAACAAGCCTATCCTAATCGAAAATAGAGTTCATATATTCTGTGGATAAACCATCAGTTATCGTTATTATCCACGATATACTTAAATAAAGTAATTCTTAAACCGTGTTATTATCTAAGAACAGTTGTTCAATAACCAGTAACTTGATATTTTTCAACTATGTTTGGTGCAAAATTGATAACAAAAAAAAAAATCATAATATTGATTGAAAAATTTGATAACTTAAGCGTCGAAAATTTTTGACAAAATCCTTCGTATTGTATGATATAATTTGTTTTGTCATGTAGAAACACAAAATTTAATAAATTATACGAGTCAATGGGAGGGGTTCGGACCCCATGGACCCCCCCTCCCGTAAAGATGCCACTGAATTGAGACCAAGTTAAGAGCATTAACATTGGTAAGTAAAGTCGAGGAAAAGTATTCACGCTATACCACACTCCAACAAGTTCATCCTAATCTAACTCAACAATTCCAAATTGCATATGAAGATAATTATATTCAAAAATCTTCAGCAAGTACATCGTATGCTGCATCGAACAAATCTCAAGGATTTACAATCTATCGTACAGAAGAATATTGAGGACATTTAGAAATAATAATTTTAAAATAAAAAGTAAGTTGTTTAATTGTACAAAAACAGTTTTTTTTAAATAATAAAATTTAAAATATTTATATACTTATATAAAATATTCTAATATTAAATAGTATACATAATTATTCATGTAAAAATAATAAAATTTTAAATAAGATATTTTACTTGTGATTGGGTTTTTTTAATGTAAGTTTTATTTCTTAGGCCATACTTATGACTCATATCAGTGAGGTAGGCATTCCCTTTTATTGGCACATTTCTCAATATCTCTTCTTCAAAATTCTTAAAAATACCTTATGGTTTAATATTGCCGTTGTCATTTATAAGAAAATGTGAATATTAATATTATATTTTTTTGTATTTTAGAAATATAGTTTAATATATTATTACATCATACTCATGATTAATAACTGATCATAACTTATATACTCATAAGTTATGAGTATATGAAGATACAATAAAATTAAAATATACTTATTATATGAATAGTCATGGCGTGAAAACAGATATTATAATAATAATATAAAATTAATTAAAATTGCCATGGTACTGATCCTTCACTGATTGAAATATGTTTTGAAAAGTTCTTTTACTTCGAAACCTTCAATATTTGCAAATCCTCCTCCTCTCGATAATGATAGTATGTTATTCGCTGATGTCGATTGGTCTTTATGATAATCATAAAAAGGTCGTTTGTTTTTTTCTAAGTAACCATCTCTCAGCATATTATGTAAGCAGCAAGCTACTAAAATCAGATTATCACAGGTTGATGTTTCTAAATTAATTGGATGGTAAAATACTCTAATAATTTGACTCAATAATCCGAAAGCATTTTCTGTTACCGACAATCACATGGGGTACAACTATATTAGATCCAGGTAATACATAATCTTCTGGAAAACCAAATGATCTTTTCAATACTCGCTTACCCATAATAGACTTAAGGAAAATTCCACTATTGCCTTTCTTTTCATAAGAACCAATGTCAATCACTATAAATTTATATTTAGCATCAACCATAGCGAGTAAAACTATGAACAAATAATCTTTATAGTTATGAAATAAAGATCTTATCTAAGTCTAAAAATCTTAGGTATAATATTTAAAATAAAGAAATTACTTTGACTACGTATACGTATATGTTTGCCATTTATAGCAAGAATACGGTTAGAAAAATTCCATTTACAACTAAATTTTGTGGCTTTGGATTTGAAGTTTATAGTATTTGGGTAAGGTATAACAATTTGAACTAATTTGGTTTCAAAAATGGTCAATGTTTTTTAAGCAATTTTGCTGATATAGCTGTGACAAACACGGAAACCAAAAGACAATGAACGTAAAGATTCACCAGTAGCAACACATCTACAAAATTAAAAAAAATACATATTGTATTAAATATTATATTTCCTAATTAAATATTAAATTATTATATCACATATATATCATATATGTACCTTAAGGTGAGTAGTGCCTAGTGGCGTGAGGGGTAGTTTGACAATTTTAATTGATCGGAGCAAGTCTAAAATATTTCACCTACCCACCACTGCACAAATTTGATATTTTAGCATAAAAAAATCAGTTTAGTCGAGTTATAACTTATTAGAGCTATAATATATTATTATTTACTCATAAATAAAAAGCAGATTTTAGGTTTTCACATATTATTTTTATTGGTTTTTTTGCAGCGCAACGAAGATGAAAAATATGGACAATTTATCCATCACAGTGTTTATAGAAAAAAATGTATTCTACATATTACAGCATTAATATCAATATTATAAACGATGACTACCCCACCGGCCACCACTCGACCATAATTTTGACAGGGTCTTTTGTATGTTCAAGCCGTCTCTGATTGGCGTTAAGTTATTGAATCCATAATCAGTCAAGCTGAAAGATATTGCTATACTAGAAAAAATTATTATTTTTAAAAGATTATTTTAAATTTGTTTTATTGAAAATGTATTTTATTTATTCATTTATTTTTTTCTTTATCACTAAATAGATTATATCATGTTTAATATTTTTATCAATGATTGAACTAATGATTCTGGACCCTACTATACGATGAGAAACAAACGAGGATAATCAAGACAAGTTAGTGGACGAAGAGAAGAAATCCATTTACGAGCCAATTGTCCCTTTTTTCAAAGATAAATACCAATAAGCAATTGGGAAGTCCATGGTCTATGGTTCGGGGCACGTGGAACAGCATTCCCTCTGCTTAAAGACTTCTTTAAAAACACGGCATTAGATTTAAAAGAACCAAAAGAAATATGCTTAGTTGTCATGAGAGACACACTTAATATTATGCATAAGCATTTATACTCTTAATATTTATTAATTTTTTCATTTATATTCTACAATCACTCCATATTTTATTGTATGCTATACTTTTTTAAATTTCCATTACATTGTAATAAATAAGTCTGATTCTGTACCTTGTGTCATTTAGGCAACCCGTTCGACGGGCAGATCACTTTGAATAAAGTTGTTTCTCTCTTCAAGGTATTTAGGAAATGTTGAGTATTTGCAATTTTAAATACTTGAACTCAAAAAAATAGAGAACTCAACAATTTTTGATAACTCAAACCTTGGTCTAGCTTAATTCAAAAAAAAATATACATGGCTCGATTGCAAAAACAATACTCGTCTAATTTTAATGGGTTCAATAATGTGTGAAAAAAAATTCATATATGATTATATTTTATAAGGGTGTAGGGACTTGGTAGGTACCCACAAAACCAATTTGTGGTACTACACTAACTTTATTGTCACTTTAAATTACGTCGTTTCACAGAATTTCGATTAGGTCTAAACAGGTGCGTACTGAGTCTATTTTCCCTACCGGGAAACTGGATATAATTAGGGCCTACTTACTATACTTACTTGTAGAAATGGGTCCCATGTATACCTATGTCCTATAGGCTATAAAAATAGCCAGGTTATCTACCAATTTCTTACACTAAGAAAAAACTATACAATTAACATGGACCTAAATAATAAACCAAATCTATATTTTAATTTAAGTTCTATAAAAATAAATAAATACACAACAATATAAACATAATTATTTTTATTTAAGTTATTTTAACTATATAGTATATAAATTTTAAAATATCAACAGTATGTTCTTAAAATGTTTAAAAACTACACTTTCAGCCAGTAGCGCCGAACCCAGGGTTAAAGTCTGGCAATTGCCAGACCTAATTTTGGTGGAGGTGGATGGTGTGTCTTATGACTTGGTAGGTTTCAGCCACCAGGTGATGATACCATACCATGGTACCTTCATCTATAAAGCTATATATCGGTAACAGAACTAGAGCATTGCCATCGATGTGAGCACAAAATAGAATCTATTCTGTGATTTAAGGTTGTGCGGCGCAGCATTTTGTGAAATTCAAAAATGTACGAAGCTATAGAGTATAGAAATATTTCCTATATGCATCAGAACTACCCAGAAGTTAACATGATATGTTAACACAATATTATTGTGTGTTTTAACGTGTACCGTGTACGTATATATAGTTATATCCGTAGTGGCTCGCTAGCACAGTGTACTGCAATAAAATTTAGTCCTTATTTAATCGGAAATAATTTGTATTAAATACAATGGTCAATAATAAATAATTAATATTTCAATATTTTGTAATACTTATTACTAATTATATCAAAAATAACAAGATTTACTCCAGAAATTATTAATTTAGTGTTGAAATGGGATTCCTGGTCAATCCAATGACTAATGGCCAAATCCAAAAAGAAGGTAACCAATGTTTCATGAAAATACTATAGAAAATGGGACTGCATGATACGCAGGGATTGGCTTTCTTTTTCTCCAAATTTAAATAAAATATTTTACTTAAATTACATGGTTTTTGGCAGTGCAAAACCACGTTTTGACAAACTACCTTTTTATTAAAATGCTCTAACTCAAAAACGAGAACCTCAAACATTTGTAATTTTCACCAAATATTTAAATTATCGTTTTCTATACACAGTAAAGTTTTGGAGGTATTTTGAAATTTTCTGACTTATTTATAGATAATTTAAGATTTTTTTGTTTTTTAAAAAATTATGTCTATGGATTTCAATAATTTTTGAATGACAATAAGAACTACTTCAGTGAAAACTTTAAAAAAAATTTTATTAACGATTATAAAAAAAAAAAAATATATATATAAAAAATCGAATATTTGAAATGCCTATAAGTAGCTTCAAAACCAATATAATATTTTGAAAAAAATATGACATAAAGGAAATGCCAATCTTAACAGCTGGTAAACATTTCATGTTTCTGCAACTTACACTTTTTGAATTATTACAAATATTTAAAAACGTTTGAGGATAAATCGTTATTTTATGCAATTTCGTAAAGATTTAAATTTCAAACGGTCATAAAATTTTTTTCTTTAAGTCCGGTAGAAGTTTTTTTTTATATTTTTTTGAAGAGTACCTTATGGATTCCCTAGTGTTAAAATGTTGAACCTTAAGTATACACAGAAAATCTTTTTATGAATTTTCAACTACAAAATAACTTGCAAATTATCGCGATTTTAACGTATTTTATACAAATTTCAACTTTATGGGCTTAAGTAGGAACGTAATTATAATTATTCAAAAATTTAAAGCAGTAGATAATATATTTTTTCCACTCATAGGTATTTAATTGTCTCAATAGCAGGTAAATAACTTTTACATTGACTTTTCTGTGCACGAAGTTCAAAGCCCTAATATTATTATTGTATTATATAATATAAGAATATAACACTAATTAAGTTCAACACAGCAAATCTAAAATAATTTTAACATAATGAACTATTTTCAATTTATTCAAATCATAGTTTATATTACTAAAGAAATGTATTATTCTAAAAATTAAAAAAAAATAGAAACATACCTGTATGGACTATTCGGCAATCAGTACAAACAGTTAGAAAACCAGAATAACGAATTCCAAACGAATGAAATAAAATATTTATAAGTTGTGTTATAAATATTATAAATTATAATATTAGGTTGATTATTGAATCAAGCAATTTATAAATAACTATTTTAAACAGAAACAAACATACGGAATATACCGTATACAGTCGTTGCCAGATAAATTGAGACGGCGGCGGCGCTTTTCTGTAAGTGTAGCCCTAACTAGTCGCTGGCAGTGTGGTGCAAAGGTCACAGAATTGGATACGATGCGTGCAGTCACCAGTTCAAACCCGGCTCAGAGCAAAAAAATTTCTGCAGAATTTTCTGTACTTTCTCTCCCGTTCTGGTTGCCCTACACTGCTAAAAACTGGTTTAATGATGTATTTTCGGTAATAATATTGAAATACGGAGAACCATTGGTTTCCGTTATCGCACCGCCGCCGCCGTCTCAATTTATCTGGCAACGACTATACCCGCATGCCGCTTTGTCGTGTCTAGGGATTACTAGATATTAGAGATTAGAGTCATAAATTACAAGTATTCGTTATTCGACGAATATACGTACATATCAGTATATTACTAAAGAAAAATAATATGATCAAAGCTAGTACAAGCAGTACACCAAAAATTACATTATCAGTAACTAACCAACAAAATTCGTTATTTGTTCTTTTATGTAATCTTCTCTTTTCAATTATTCAACTAAAATAATTTTAAAATAATTATTTAGTATTAAAAAAATAAAATAACTGCATTTAACTGAAACTACTGTAGTTACAGGTACTTATTTGATAGGGCCGTTGGGGGCCCAGGTCTTATATTTTTAAGAGGGTCTACCAGGATTTTCCCGGTATCCCGGTGGGCCAGTTACGCGCCTAGGTATAAAAATTGGGTCCATGGTCTACGAACCGTAGTGCCGGTAAAATACCAGTGATATGTTTGAATTCCCGCCCTTAATGATTACGATTTATCACTTTAAGCCATAAAATATCGTTTATCATTTTTCAACGACGGGGAAGTTGGTGATTATCGCCCATATCTCGATACTGATGCCGCGCAGATTATGCATTTAGTCCATTGTTCTCGTCTTTAATATTCTATGTAAAATAAACAACGCATTTATACCCGACTTTTCGATCGCGACCTACCCGAAAATTGTGTATTTTTCCTAATAGTCCCTAGTCGTTTTTATAACGTTTTCGTTGTTAATTACATAATCTTGGTGAATGCCAATTGCTTCCTCTGAAAATTTGTATTTATCGATCTTTGTCTGTTTTAATAAAGTATTGTATTAACATATTTTCAAGTGAGTACTACCTGCCATTTATTTTGTTTATTTATTTTTCTAGTAATTATTTTTATGACGTTCAATAGTTGCAATTTCGTGTAGTTTGTTTTGAAATTAGAGTAATAATAATATTAGACAATATTATCTTATTGATGAAAACCAAACTTGTTGATTTGACATAAATTATAATAATACAAAATAAAACAAATCCTAATAGTTAAATATTTATTATGAGCCATAATTTTTGACCTTTATAGTATCTGTAGAGGAATGTATTTTATATCATTTGATTTATAAATGTACAAATATATTTTCTTTGTAGTTACCGATATAGATACTACACCATGTATTAATCTTTATTAACTGGATTTCAATATTTTTTAGTAGGCATCCCCTTCTATTGGCACATTTCTCAATATCCCTTCATCTAAATTCTTAAGATTACCTTATGGTTTAATATTGCTGTAGCCATTTATAAGAAAATGTGAATATTAATATTATATTCTTTTGTATTTCAGAAATATAGTTTAATATATTATTAGTTATTACATCATACTCGTGAATGATAAGATAGCTTTATAATATATAACTTTTTCAATATTACCATAGTCATTAATAACTAAATAAAAAAAGTTTTAGTAGGTACCTATAAATCCATTGTGTTCCAATGCACAGTATAGTATACTTAGAACTCCACTAAAAATGCATGAAAAAAAATTCAGGCATTTTAATCATTGCATATAGAATAAAAAAAAGTTATTAATGAAAATTAAATGTATTTAAAATGCATGAGGTTTTTTATAGTTAAAGTATATTAAAAATATTTCACTGAAGTAATATTTTTTTTCTTTTTTAGTTACTTGAAATAAAATGAAAGCAAGAATAAATACGTAAGTAATCAATGAATAATTTTTTTCAATCAACACTAATACAAATTTAAATCTAGCAATTTAATCTAATAGAACTCTTAAAAAAATGTAAAAAGAAAAATTATAAGTTACATTTACATTTATTTAATTATGTTAGAAGTTTGTACCAAATTTTAAAAGTGAAAAAAAATGTTTATACTTGAAGCATAAGATTATATTATTATTAATAACTAATATTTTTTTATTAATAATTTTCATCCAGTTATTTGTATTTTATTTTAATTTCAGGGAAGTAACAATATATTTATTCATACTCCTCACTATGATTACGATTAAAACAAGTGGAAGTCCCATTATATTTAACGGAGGTATTAGTAATAATATTTATCACACTTTCACACTTAATTTTACATTGACTACTAACAAATAAATTTAAATAGTTTCTTATCCTATACATCAAAGATAACACTTTAAAAAAATCATGTTGCTGAAATATTTAAGTATATAAAAATATCTAAATGTATAAAAACTTTAATTGTTTAGTCTATTAAATTAATATTGATATTAAAAATTAACCTTATAAAAAGAACAAAAAAAAATATTGATATTAAAAATTAACCTTAAAAAAAAAACAAAAAAAATTTAGCGCAATCCTAATTATTAACAAAGAAAGAAAATTGTACATCAAATGTTATCTAATTATTATTTTTGTGTTATAAGGTTCGAAGGAACTATTAAAATTTTGTGAAAGTTCATTGACAAGCACTATGTATGCTCTATGTCATCAAGGCATTTACAGTAGAATATCAGAAGGTAAATTTATGTTATTCCAATTCAATTAAATTTAGTTTATTTATTTTGTAAATTTAATTATTGAGTAACATATCATTTATTAATTTTAATTACAATTCAATTACCTATTGTTAATATACATTAAAAATAGTTGATTTGTTTTGTATTTATACTTTTTTTTTGTAATTTAATTTTTGCATATAATTTTTTCAGAATTTTTGTTATCAGAAAACTTAATATCAGACTACTGTTGCAAAAATGTTTGTTCTATTGAATCTTTGAGAGTTTACTGCAATGAACCAAGGTAATAAAAATCAACTATATAACGATATTTCAATAAGTAAAAATGTAATATATACTACATTCATAATACATTTTATTTTTCAATATACACAGCATATTTAATCCTTGTTTGAAACATTTTTGAATATTAACTAACTAAAGATTTTTATAGTTTATATTTTAATTTTTTTATACATAACATTTAGTAATACACACACAGACTCAATTTCATAGACATTTTGATTAAGTTTTCAGCATTTTACTGAAGCCTTTTATAGTTTTTAAATTTTAAAATGGTTTAAGTGATTTTCTTGACATGTTAATATTCTATACTTTTGTTTTCATTTAATTCCAGGTAAATAGTTATGACTATAATGATTATGAATGTTATGACTGTTATAAGTTATACTTCTTTGAAATTCTGTGATAATATATTTATTTTATTTTACTGAATATGGTTTTAGAAATAGTGAATTCTACTTAATTGAACATCAGCATTAAATCTCATACAAATATGGTTTTATAATTTACAGAAACCAGAGTATTACTGTACCGCCTGAAACAATGAGCAGCATGAACGATTAATTAATATGCGGCTGATAAGTGATGGGAGACAACAAAAATCATATGTCTTAATAGTCATATTGTCTTAATAATCATAACTTTAAATAATAATAATTATGCCTTTGTATTTTAAAAATTATAATTAGGTTTTTTAACAAACGTTTTTCAATATGTTTGGGTACTATTTATGCTAAATTATTATTTATATATATATATAATATTAATGATAACATACCATACTATTAATCGGTAAATTGATTTCATAAACATTTATAATAAAATAAATTTGATTTATAAATTGCCTGTTTGTCTAGATGTTTGTAACAACTTTTCCTGTCGGTCATAACATTAATATTTGTATTTTAATAGTAGTAATATATTGTACATACCTATATAATTTACAACATGATTCGTATCATGTTAGTATATTGCTAACATATAATGAGTTTACATGATACGAGTTGAACCATTCTTAATTGAAACCGATTTTATTATGAATTGACTTAAATTTCCTGACCTGTTTACATGTGAGTCTTAAATATTAAATCGGTATGTTATAATATTCATTATTCCATGAAATTGATATTTCTTTCCAGCTCCATTATCGTATTGAATACTTATAAGTTATAACTTATCAATAATTTGTTTCTTAAATTTTTAATAGTTCTGTGCATAATTGTGTATATGATGTTTGTATTGCTATTATTAAGGTACTTGGTCTGTCTTATTTAAAAATACCTTCAGTGGCAAAAGCAATAGCTTTGGCTGAATCAGTAGAAAAAGTAACTGGAATGGTACAAATTTTTGAAGCTATAGATGGAACACATATACCTATATTACCACCTACTAATGGATATCGTGATTTTGTCAATCGTAAAAGTTGGCCATCTATAGTTATGCAAGGTATTGTTGATTGTAATTATTTGTTCAGAGATATAACAGTAAAGCATCCAGATTCTGTTCATGATGCTACTGTTTTAAAAGACTCCAATATATTTAAACAGCGTAAAGATAAATTACCAAATCATTGTCACATCATATCTAATTGCTCTATTCAACTGATGTTGACTGGAGACCCTGTTTACCCTTTATTACCTTGGTTGCTAAAGGGTTACACAGGAGCTCTTACACCAGAGGAAGAGTCATTTAATACTTACCTATCATCTGCAAGAATTTGTGTTGAAAATGCTTTTGGCCGTTTGAAATCTAGATGGAGAGTGTTGTTGAAAAGAGCTGAAATTAATTACAAATTCATGCCATGCATAGTTGTGTCATATTACACAATATAATTGAAACTTCAAAAGATAATTTCAATCCATGCTGGTTAAGATCTGTCAATGAAGTTCACATTGAAAGACCACAACCTCGACAAGTAACAGTTACTTAAGCTGAACCACAAGCAAAGGACATTTGTGAAGTCTTAAAAAACTATATGTATAATAACTATCCGTTAAAACAATCATCAGTGCAAAATTATGTAAGACATACAGTTTAAAACATCTTTATTAAACATTTAAAAATAAAAAAATTAACTTAATACTTTCTTGTCTTATTGCACTATTTCCCAGTCTTTGGTTTACAATTTTTTTTTAGTTTTTTTAAAAATAAATAAATAATGGTAATTAATTAATCTCTAGACTTCAGTAAACTGGTCAGAAGACTAGTAAATTCTTCTTTATCTTTCTGCGCTTGTTCTTGGTCAGCTTTTAATAGTTCTTCCTCCCATTTTCTTTGTTTTTCATTTTCTTCTCTAATAAAATCTTTATGCCCTTCCATAGTTTTATTAAAAGAATTCATCATGTTCAATAAGTTACCAGAATCTAAAATATAGGCAAATGCATAAATAAAAGTATTTTGTATATAAAATAGTTAATTTACTTCTATTTTTACGGCGAAATTCCCTTTTTTGAGATAGAGTTTTTGTTTCTTTGTTTTGTATTGAACTTGTGTCCAACTGGTCCTCTTGTTGGTAAACTACTTCATAACTGACATCTTCATTTTCTTCATTAACAATTGTAATACTTTCTTCAATTTTATCAATGAACTCCATATCTATATATTAATTAGTTGGGTAAGTTATTTTATGATTTTTAAGACATATTTTTTTATGTTTCTCAATATTTTAATCCATCTGTTAATCATGTATGAATTGAGAAAAGTAACTATTTAAAAAATAGTAAATATATTTTTGATTTATTTATAACTTATTTAATACTTGTCCTTATATAGTTTTACTTCAACACTTAAAAGTACAGTTATGAATTAAATTAAATTTATTCTTAAATAACAATGACATCAAATTTAAATAAGTAGGAATTTATATTAATTTATAATCTTAAATATTTAGTTATAAAGTTACTTGTATATATAGATCAAACTGGCCTACTTAAGGCAGGTGCTTAGCTTAGGGAAAAAATATTATCTATATAATAAATAATAATAAACCAAACCTTAACTAAAAACAAAATATTCCATTCAAAATAAATCTTTATTAATTAATCCTAAGTTAATTACAATATATTATTTAATATCAAAACTACCCAAAGTTAGCCCGTTTCTTTAATTCAAAAACTAAACAAAGGTCCTTACCATTTGCTTTTGTCGAGTCTGTTCCAAAGTCCAGTGGTTTTTATAAATGGTCGAGTTCCTAGGACTTCATCTAATTTTTTTTCTGAATCACATGACATTTGGTTGCTTCCACTTATTTTGTTGACACGGTTCTTCTCAGAATAGCCACTCTTGAGCGCCTTCCACTTGGCTCGAACTTGAGCAACCGTTTTAGATGAACCGATTTTTTGTAGGTCGAGTCTTACAATTTCATAAATCTAGGAATAAGGAAAATTAGTTTATACAACTATTTTATTTGAAATTTCATTAGAAAATCAGTTTTGTTACTTACATCTGTATTTCTATATCGTTTCCCATCAAGTAGTTTCATTATATTATTCTCTTTCACAGAATCAACTAATGTTTTTATTTCTGTAGCACTCCAACTACATCTTTTGTAATTATTATTCATTTCCAAATAGTTATTTATTATTTATATAACAGTTATTCGCTTAAATTTAAGAGCCGTGTACCATCAAAAAAAACTGAAAAATATGTTATCAGTTATCACTTATCAAAATAAAAGTGATCGATTTAGAGTGTTTACATGTACAAAAATACAGCCGATCTCATTTATTAAACCGATTTAATTTGGTTAAACCACATATTCAAGCGTCCTTAAATTAAAAACGGTTTATGTTATTAAGGACGCTTTAAAGCGTTTACATGATTCATGATTAGACCGCTTTAGTTTTTAAACCGACTTTAATTGTGCATGTAAACGTAGTTATAGTTGATTAAAACCAAACCTGAAATTATATTATACTTTAGTAAAATATTAATTGGTTTGAAATATCATTTTTGATACCATTTACTGATATAGGTTTAACTGCTTAAATTATAGTATTTTGAATCAAAAGTTTGAGATTGACTGAACATGATTAAAGTATATGTAAATTGTAAAAAACTTATGATAAATAGGTACTAGCAGTTTAAACTCGAACCAAGCAGACATGCATACTATTCAAATGATTACCGAACTTAACAGTAGGCAAGGGAAAACTTCTCATAGTACTCCGTTGCATCTTTACAGTGAATGCACACCTTGAGCCACTAATTGTACCACTAAATGATTTTCTAAAGTTGGCTTATAAGTGATCTGATATTAACTCCCAAGACTGTGAGTAAGACAGATTGCTCCATCAACTGTTCATTGGCTCCCTCTTAAGTTCTCAACAATGCAAAATCATTGGAATCAACATCTATCCGCATCTGATTATCTCTCCAACGGGTTTCAATGTAAGTTCAATATTATTTTATAAAGTACGCTTTGCTATTTGATCTATCATCGTAGTCTGAAATATTTTTGCCTCAATAGCTCTTTCTATTTCCATATCCATAACGAAGTGCCATTATTTGAATCGAATTATTTTGATATAAACCGTTCAACTTTCTAATTTCCAGCTAATAAAAGTAATCCATACTATGTAGACTGACTGATAAAAAATAGAAATGTGTTTCCAAGTTCCTCCGTTTCCCTGATTCTCTCATTTATTGTAGCTATATTCAATATATTATACAGATTTCTGCAACTTTAACAGTACATTGATGAATTTATCCCAATTTTCCTATTGTATATTCATGAAGGCCATATTGTTTGCGTCGCTGATATCAGGAACACCTACAAACCAAGGTTGATTGTCGGCAGAGGTGCACGCAATAGAAATGGTCACCGTTGATTGGGTCGTTGGAAGGATTAAGTGCGCGTTTTTCTCAGATCCGATAAAAGAATTTTTAGTAAATATTCTATTACAGGAACCTTTATGATTTTTTCGGTTTCGGTTAATACCGGTTTAGCCCTTATTATTTAACTTTTGTTTTTATTTTATTTTTATCAATTAAGTACTGTATAAAAAGAATTAATTTTTGACATACTTTAAGGACCCATGTTTAAATTTTATAGTATTACAATTTATTGTTTATAGTGTTTATACCTTATAAAAATACAAATTTTAATTTTTAACAATACACATTTAAACGGTAATGGAGACGGAAGAACCGTTCAGTAGACAGCAGTACAGTCGTAGTGTCATTCGATTGCAGTGTTGTACTGAACATAGAATAAAGTGTAAACATTATGTATATGTATTTTCAAACTATGACGACGATGTCGATAACGCGGCTTTGCTATTTTCGATAGTATATTAATAATATTCAGTTCAGTTCATTTCTGTGTACGATTATAACGTGTGTTCTTCTTGTACCGCTCTCTTATCTTTCTCAATAACGACCCGCACACACTATCTCCCTTTATTATCGCTAATTGTTTCAATATTTTGTTATTATGGCAAATTCACATAAACCAAAAACCGATACGCCAGTAAAGAAAACTTTGCCCAGAAACGTCAATAAACCTATTACTTTGGATAATATTTGGTCTGTATTATCGGATATTAA